>VJMY01000853.1:0-28854 GCA_009869795.1 Neelides sp. FZ-2019
TATTGCATAGCTTCTATTCAATAATAATATATATGAATTGTTTAATTTATGTTCAATGAGGAATATAAAATATTTTTAAATTTAATTCTGTATGGGTATGCTAGCAGTAAGAATTATACTTATTAATTATGTGTTTTACAATTGAGTATTCAATATTATGTTAAAGTGGAAAGAATTTATCCTTGAGTTCAACCACGTTGACAAATTGACTTGAGAGTTCAGGCGTTCAGGCAAAAAATACTTGGACTAACATAGTTGGATAGCTATTAATTTAATTACACTATTGGTATTGAAGAACGGCAGAGAGTACTATATTTATTTAGCTGAAGTTTGTTTTAGAGTGTATCTTATAATATAATATGGATTACGTCTATTAACTTTACTACCTACTCGTCTACTTGTCTCCTATCTTGTAGGTGTCATTATTAATGGGTTTGATAGTTATTTTTCAAATCATTGATTTCGGAATCCACATTATTCCAATTATTTTTCAAACTGTTTAAATCATAAAGAAACATTACACCTTCAAAAGTGATCATTGTTCCAGGAAAATATTTTGTTATTGAACTTCCAAAAGTGATCATTGTTCCAGGAAAATATTTTGTTATTGAACTTCCAAAATTTCTATTGCTTCTCAGAAAGCGGTAGAATTTTTAAAAATTCCTCATTTTTTCTTTTGAAAGAAAAATTTTGCAAACCAGTGATGATCTCTTTTTTGGATTCTTTATCCATGTTATGAAAAGTTTTTATAAAGACTCTTGCAATAGGCGCCAATTTCACCAATATGTATACAAATGAAATAAAGTTGTCTATCGACAAAACGTCAGGTTGAGAACCTTTTGTAGATGACAAATAATTTCTGAAATAAGATATATTGAGCAAATCAAAAGTTATAAAAGTATAATTATATTAATTAATTTTATAATTTTAACTGTTTAATTTCAGCATTGCCCAATTTTGTAATGTTAATTTCATTTTGGTATTTTTCTTATATTTTATCGTTAATCTCATAATTGTCCTTTTGGTAGATTTGTAAACTAGGTGAAAAAATATTATTTAGAAAAATTAAATTAATAAAGTGTAAAATTACAATTTTATTAGATTGTATTCTGAGCCTAATTCATTCAATAGTTCTTTTACATTTAGAATATAACTGAAAAGTTTACGTTTTCTCTTCGTTACAGCCTCATTGAATTTTGCTTTGTGTTGGGAAATTTGGTATTGTTCTTTAGAATATGTGGAAGCAATGAAGTATCCACCGTAAGCTTAAAAAATTTCATTTGCCATTCCAAAATTCAATGGAGAAAAACCCAAACCAATCGGGCTAATTATTTTGAGCTACATTAATTAAGCATTTAAAAGTGCAAATTGATATCGAAATAATTTATGATTTTAACTCGTTAAATACTACAGTTATCCCAATAATTTTGTTAAAATTGCTTTTTGTTTCAATTTGCTTAAAGCATCAAACGTTTTTTGAATTTCGGATTCTGACTCATCATTTCTCACATCTTGTAAAAATAACTGAGTATAATAAGTATGGTTTGCTTAATTTGGCCTTCACTTTGAACTGATTGATTCACCTTTTCTATTTTAATTAACTTTCGATTTTAGACATTTATAAAAACCTATTTGTCCTTAAAATAGTCAAATTGAACTAATTGTTTTTTTACTCATAATTTTCTACCTTAATTAGCTTTTATTTGTTGTTCACAATTATTACTCGAGTAACTATTCTCTTTATCAACCACTTTAATCTTAGCTCCTCCACTGATAAACTGATATACTAAAAACTCGAAATGTCTAATGTAATTTTACATAAAAAAAATGTATCGTAAAAAGACTGCATTCTCGTTATTATTAATGTCAGCATTTGATTGCAGCTGCAGTCATCAAAAATTTCAATGACTACCTTAATGGCCGATACTAATTGGCATAGTGGGCATAGTGGGCATAACGGGCGTAGCGGGCATAGTGGGCATAGTGGGAATAATAGTAATAATGGGCATATTAAGCATAATGAAGTTATTTTGAATAATAAGCATATTTTTGCATAATGAGCATCTTAGGCAAAATGGGCATAGTGGGCATAGCGGGCATAAATGGCATAGCGGATATAGTAGGCATTGTGGGCATAGTCGGCATAGCGGGTATAGTGGGCATATTGGGCATTTAAGCCTTATTATTATAAATGCGAATTTTTTTACGATAAAAACATGTAGATGATTCTCGCGAAACATAACGAATAGTGCAGCGGATGGGTATCTCAAATCTTATAGTAATACCCGTATCAAGTAGAACACATTGAAAAATCTCAAAATCAAACTTTTTGAGCTTCTAACATTTTCTATTATTGAATTATTGTAATTTCAATATTCCTGAATATTCCCGAAATCGGATATATTTTACTTAATTTTGGGTCAGGATGGCGAAGTTGAGGCAAAAACTAGTATATATACCCGAAATCGAGTACATGTACTCAAAAGGAAGTAAAATATACCCAATTTCGGGAATATTTGAGTATATTCACATGGCCAAACCCAACCTAACCTAACCGTTTTAATAACTGTTTTTGTTTATTTAGTTAGTTTAGACTAGGTTAGGTTTGGTCATGTGATATTTAGGTATATATACCCGTTTTCGGGTATATATATATATATAGTATTTCTCAATTTTCACTATGCAACAATTTTCATTATTCCCACTATGCCCATTATTCCAGCTATGCCCGTTATGCCCGCTATGCCCAATATGTTCATTATGCCTAAGATGCTCATTATGCAAAAATATGCTTATTATTCAAAATAACTCCATTATGCTCAATATGCCTATTATTGCTATTATTCCCACTATGCCAACTATATCCGCTATGCCATTTATGCCCGCTATGCCCACTATGCCCATTTTGCCTAAGATGCTCATTATGCAAAAATATGCTTATCATTCAAAATAACTCCATTATGTTCAATATGCCCATTATTACTATTATTCCCACTATGCCCACTATGCCCGCTAAGCCCGTTATGCCAACTATGCCCGTTATCCCCACTATGCCCGCTATGCTCGTTATGTTTGCTATGCCCACTATGCCCATTATGCCTAAGATGCTCACTATGCAAAAATATGCTTATTATTCAAAATAACTCCATTAAGCTCAATATGCCCATTATTACTATTATTCCCACTATGCCCACTATGCCGCTATGCCCGTTATGTCCGTTATGCCCGCTATGCCCAATATGCCAACTATGCTCACTATGCCCACAATGCCTACTATACCCGCTATGCCATTTATGCCCGTTATGCCCGCTATCCCAATATGCCCACTATGCCCATTATGCCTAAGATGCTCATTATGCAAAAATATGCTTATTATTCAAAATAACTCCATTATGCTCAATATGCCCATTATTACTATTATTCCCACTATGCCCACTATGCCCACTATGTCCGTTATGCCCACTATGCCCACTATGCTCACTATGCCAATTAGTATCGGCCACCTAAATTCAATATAACATAACGCATAGCCACAGTCGCATTGATCGCATAGCCTTGATATGTAAAATTTAATCTCCAACAATTTTACATTTCATTTATTTAATTTGAATTTCCTCTTACAATTGTCAATTTAACTTTCATAGATATGGCATTTATAGATCAGAACTTGAAACAAAACAAATGATAATTATAATTTATAAAAGCATAAAAAATATAATTGAATAAGCAAATTGTAATAATATTAATTTACACAAAAGGTAACATGAAAAATAAAATAAATCAAATAATGCCAAAATATATTCAAGTTATTCAATATCATTAACTGAAGATGAGTTAATTATAATTAAAGAGGTTTTGGCTTCACCGTGGAGTCCATTGGAGTTTCTTCCTCTTCCGTTCCCAAAACGATTTGTTCAATCTTTTTCAGCTTCTTCCACGCAGTTTCATTTCCTCTCTTCACATTTTCCCGGAAACGCTTGACACTTCGCTGCAAGGCCAAATAATCAGCAACGAGTTTTGATTCCAAAATTGGCGCTTGGTCCAGTGCTGAAACAAATTTCATTGAGATTCAATTGAGAATAAATCATTAAACAAAATTGAGTTTAATTTCAAAATTGTAAAATGATTCAATTTGGTAAATGAACAATATAGTCAAAAATGTAACATATTTATTTAATTAAAAATTAAGTAGTTCACTTATATTAGCACCTTTGTTCAGAACTCTCATGTTGTCATTGAACAAATTAACGACATTGAAGATCTCGCGATTCACCAAGTTCATCTCCACATGAATATTCCCAATTTCCTTGTCCTGACAAATGAAATAGGAAATGTAATCTCTATATGCTTTAACTAATAAATTAGCAAGAGTTAATACTAGCGATCATTAGGAATCATTAATATTAATCAAACTATTTTGACATTTAACTAGATAAGGAATCAATAGTTAATCGAATTTTAGTATTATTACTGCTAAACTATTAGTCTTGGATTAGGGATTGATTGGGAAATTTTTTTAAATTCTAATTTCTTACAATTTTTTCCCATTTGGCTGCATAGGCCGCCTTGTCCATTTTAAGAGATTTGTGCGGTTCTCCGGCCTTGTTTGATATCTTGGAATCTCCGCTTCCCTTGGCGATATCCTCGAGGAAGTTAACGGGCGACATTGAACTACAAATTTCTTGACTCTGAACGATTAATTGGAAATTAACTAAAAGCGTTAAATTCAGTTAGACGAAACAGGTGGCAAAATTTTAACTTAAAGAAGCAAAGCTCAACTCGAATCCCAAGCGTAGTCATGCTTCTTCTCAATACAATTTTTTTTGAAATTCCGCAAATCTAATGTTGCTTATTTAGCAGATTATAATCTCACGTTTTCTCTAATTCTCAAAATTATTATTCTTATAATTCTCATAATTTTTTTCAATTTCTCCTTATTCTTTACATGCAAAAGTCAATTTAGCAAAAGTTTATGAAAAATATCAAATTTTATTTCACAATTTTACAAATTCCTGTATATTAATTTGCTAAACTCAATAAAATGTATTTAAATTAAAGACAATTAAAGTTAAATTAACTTGAAAATACTTTATGTCTTAAACATTTAAAATTCAAAAATTACAATTATCCAATTGTAAATTCACAAATTCACATTTTACAAAATTCACATGAGCGAAAGAAATAATTTAGTTAATAAAGATCCAACAACGAACATTGGTATTAAGAAATTAAATTTGTATAATCAAGACATTGGCCGTTCGTCTCCTCTGATGGCCCGATATTTGGCCATTTCAGCCGGGAAGATTGAGGTCAATTCGACGAGGAGATGCGCGCGGAAGCGTCGGTAAGCATCGATCTTCCCCCGCACGGTTTCGTTCTTCGCCATTGCCTTCTCCATGCAGTCTTTCGTGTAAAGCTGAGGATTACGTCCAGAATCGATGTAACTGAAAGTTTAGCAAAACAACACTTACGTTAGTTAAAGAACTCTATTTAATATCGAAAACTATTAACAATTTAAATAGAACACCAATCTCAGTTAATAAAAGGTTTATAAAAAAATTTAACTTGCTCAATTGTAATAAAAAAATAGTTTTAATTGTCTAATTGTAATTAATATAGAGGGTAATTTACTCAAAAACTTCTAATGGGACGTGAACATCAGCAACTTGTGATTTCAATCTGTCGATTTCCTGTAATCCGGTCACAACGGTTTGTCTGAATGAAAACAATCGAGTATTTTATTTAATATCAAAATTATTACCAATTAATATTGCTCTATTGGAATTAAAATTAAAGTTAATTTAAATGATTTGAATTAGATGGTGAAATTACATTTTTTGATTCAAGACATTTTGCCCTTGCGGTTGAAAATCCCCGACGATGATTTTGATTTGTCGGATGTTCTCAATGAACATTTCAAGCTGAGTCTCCAAGTTCTCAAGCGGCGTCCCCATAATGGAACTTGACTAGGATCTAATTATTAAATGTCAATAAAAGAAATTTCAAACGGAATTAAAACTCAAATTGTGAATTTGGTTGGTTAGCTGCTGAAAGGAGATTCTTGCTCTTGCGAGTCACGTGAGCTCAAAGAGGGAAACTTTGAATTTCAATACTTGACAATTCACTATCTTTCCTGCAGAGATTAAAAAATCATATCTGCATTGCTTCACTCCACGGCTTTAATTGTCATTTAGACACAGCCTTGACTTCGTTTAGTTCGAGAAAGTTGACTTTGTTCAATCGACATTTCTTGATTCAACTTTTTACCTTTGAATTGGGCAGAAATGGGTGACCAAATTCATCAATGGTTTGCTGCAGTGGACGCCGACAGATCAGGGAGAATTTCCACAATGGGTAATTGCACAAATTAATTTCGCCAATTTTAACTACAGACTAACATTAATTATGTTAACATTTTAACCATTACATTTTGTCAATTGCGATTTACACTTAAGTGAATTTAATGACCAAATTGTGTTTTTAGAACTTCAAGCCGCCCTTATGTCGAGCAATGGGCGAAAATTCTCCGAGGCCGCGTGTCGGCTCATGATCGGTAATTAATATAACATCGAATTGCTTCATTTTAACTCCAATTAATATAATGTCTTAATAAGTATCTTTAAATTGTTTTGTTAATCATTTAACTTAAATTATTTAGGAATGTTCGACCAGGGAACCGGGCAAATCGATATGAACGGATTTTCCCATTTATACGTAAACTTAAAACCTATTCTCGCATCTCTCGTTAATATACTAATAATTAGGTAGTTAATTAATTTAATTAATTAGCAATTACTTTAACTTTTTAAATGATCTTGTTAGAATTACGTAAACCAATGGACGAACGCGTTTCGTTCCTACGATCGCAACCAGTCAGGCTACATTGACTCCAATGAATTTCTGCAAGCCTTGACCACCATGGGATACAGATTCTCGCCACAGTTTGTCGACTTCTTGGCAAACAAGTAAAACAACCGTCATTCTCTCTTTTACTTACCTTAATATAATTAATTATTAACCATGATTAACTCTTAACTATAATTAAATAATAAACACCTATCAATAAAATGTTAACAATAAAGTAAGATTTTCTCTTTTTACAATTCCTTTTAATTTTAATAAAATAAGCCAACTAGCTCCATATAAAGTATTTATATGGATAGTTATTTGGCTAATCAAGTTAGCCAATTAATTATATAATTAAGCCCAATTAACTAAATGTCATTACAATTAAGATTTTAAATATTGTCAGGTTTGACGAGCGCGGCGCGGGACTTCCACTTGACGGTTTCATCATGTCGTGCATTTTGGTGAATAAGTTGACGGACGGATTCCGCAAGAAAGACGTTCAGCAGCAAGGAGTCATCACCGTCGCTTATGAGGAATTCCTCTCCATCGTGCTCACTGCTTGGACTTGAAATACCCCACACACTTCAATATTTAATTGACATGATTAAAGGTTTTGAGTCTCTTTTAAGTTTCTTGATTGGTGTTACCTACCTATTTAACCATTGTTTTATATAGTATTATTTTTTTCTCCTTCTAACCATTGTTTAAATAATTGACTAAAATTCATTAAATTATCTTACATTAATTATCTGTAATTAAACTTCAAAATTCAATTTTAAACTTATCAGTTCTGTCACTTTGTGGTCCAACTCGTCATGTTCAATATTATTCACAATTAACTAGATCATTTAATCCGTGAATAAAATAATGAATTCAATATAATTATTTACGCTAATTGTAAAGTACATAATTGTAAATCATGAAAGTTCATAGTTCTAAACCTATTATACATAATTATTTAAATTCTTATATTACAAGTAATTACATCTATAGTTGAATAATACAGTAACCATGGTATTTAAGTTAACAACATGGTTGTGTTATATATTCTTTGGTAGCCATGGCAGGTACTTACATAATAAATCACCCAAACATATTTCTTATATTTATGTTATGATTACATGGTAACTTTTAACAAGCTGTGAAGTCAACTTAACAAGCGGTTAATAAAAATTACTTCTTACCAATCAGAGCTTAAAAGCTAACCAAAGCTAACTTGTGATTTTACTTTAGCCATTAAGTTTTAATTAGTTCGAAATATGAAAAGCTAGTTTGTTGAAGGATCTACTTTATTTCTCAACATTAACTTTTGACTTTAATTGACATAAATTAACGAGTTTAAACCTAATTATTCGTTAGGCTTGTTTAACAGTTTTCTCTCACGAAACTCAATTAGCTAGGGAATCAAGGTGGCAGAAAGTGACGAGTTTTTGGAAAATATTGTAAAAGAAATTGACAGCATGGAAATCAACGTGCGAGATTTTATTTCCTCATTTTAGAAAAACGAGGATCTCATTAAAGTAAGTTAGCAATATAATGTTTATTTAACTATTTAGTTAACTAGGTAAGATATTCTTACATAACTAGTTTAAGGATATTATATTAAATTTTTTCTAAAACAAACCTTAATTTTTAACTTGAAGGTTCAAACTCCGCTGGTTTCAATTTTGAAAAAAAGAGGTGTCTGAACCGCAGGCCGTTGGCAAAAGTTGACGAAAGCGAGTTTCGGCTGCGCAAGGGAAAAATGGTGACGAAGACCAACGACAGTTTTATCAATTACAAGTTCATTTCAATAAACTTTGTTAATTCGTTCATTTTTATTGCTTTTAGTCACATTTTCTTATCCTATAGTTTTGGTTTGGAAAACAGCCGAAGAAGAAACTGAATTTCTTTTGAATGTTGAATCTTGTGAGCGAACTGGATCCGCTGTACATGGCAATTGTGAGATTCAGACAGAGAGACTTTGAAGAATCCATAAACATCTGAACGGAACTTTTGAAGAAAAATCCTTTGAATCAGGTAAAATATATAATTGGAAATATTAAAAGTTTATTCAACGGTCTCTTTCCTATTTAATAATTATGCATTTAATCATTAATTTAAATTAAATAAGTTAATGTTAACGGAATTATGATTTAAGGTGGTGCTTGATTTGATTTCCTAGTTTTTAATTTTTTCATAGGCAGTTTGGGGTTTGAAGATGCAAGGGTTGACGAAGCAAGGGCGATTGGACTTTTTGGAAATTTTTTATGACCGCATAGCCGAAACCGTGTTTATAACGGCGCGACCCGGAACTTCGCTCAGATCCGCATCAAGAATTCACTCAAGGGATGGACCAAGTCTGACCATAAGGTTATTTACTCTTTTTATAATCACACCTTAAAAATGAAATTTTTCTCCTCAATTACATGAATCACAATTAAGAGACTTGTGCATAAATGCATTTAGAAAACTTTTGGAATTAGCATAGAAAGACTATTGGATTCCTATTTGTCCATATACTTTGAGTATTGGAGCTTTATAGCTCATAGTATTTCCAATCGTCTAATTAGTCCTCAATTACCACTAATTGTCATCATTACATTTAATTGTTCTCATTTTGACTTCCAGTAATTACCTAAATGTAGCTAAGAATATTTAACATAAGTTATATCTAATATAGAGAACACATTGGATATCCATAAAGATACAGGGGAATAAATGGAGATAAATGTTGATTTTATGCGTCTCGGAATCTTCAACGTTTCTCTTCCAATCATCTCCATGACAATTGAATCAATTGATCATGATTAATTAATGAATGACTCACACGCTAACTGAGATTCGCGTTTAATATTGAATTTTTACATTTTTAGCTACCTATGTATATACAATATTTAAGGTAAATCATATAAGGAGTATAAAAATCATGGAGCATGATATAATGTAATAATAAGCATTAGAGAGTATAGGAGCATTTGAGTGAGTGTCTCTTGTTCTCTTGTCTCATCTCCATGGTGATGAAAAGAAGATTTATCTTATAGAGCATCTCTTTACATAATTTTTGGCTTTCATGGTATTTGTGTGCATGTAGCGTGGTCTCGCCAACTCCGTGTTGTACAGGTGTGTGAAAAGTCGTGAAAAAAGGGGGGCCGAGTTTCCTCAGGGTGAATTCTCCTACAGGGTAAAACCCACGAGAGGAAAAAACTCCACACTCACCCTAAACTTCCCGCATTCGACCTTTTTTCCCATTTACATTCCAACACACGACAATAAGGAAACAGTATTTTTTTACAAAAAAACTCAGTCTAAATTATTAACTAAGAATTTAATTTATTTAAAATATAGAGAGTAATATTCTAATTAATATTTAAAGTCAATCAAATTAATATTACCTAATATTCAAAATTAATATTTAAATGGATAGTTAAATTAATGAATATATATTTAAATTAATTTTTACTAAAGTTATTTAAAAAGGCGATAAGCTGTTTAAAAAAATTTAAGACATAAAAAATGGGGGTGAATTTGCGGGCAAAAGATGAAAGTTTTAGATTTTAAATGTGGGATTCAATAATTCAATTTGGTGACAGAGAAACCGCGAGAGGAGTTTTGTTTTTTAATTAAATATAAATTACAAATGTTATTAGAATGTGAGAACGTGGAGTTTGTTCGGTGAAGTGAAGAAGAGGAAGAAGGGGAGAATCGGAGCGAGATGATTCTCAATGGGATGAACTATTACTCCAATGTGCTCCCGTAAGTAAAAACTTTAATCTAACTATCAATTAACTCAATTCCACTAGTTAGCTGTAAGTAAATGACTTATTTATTACAAATTGTATTTTTACATTTGTTAGCTTTTACAACGAACAGGTTGAGAATCAATTGACAATTAAAGATTAAGAGATTAAACCGACTTGAGATAGAATGAGATAAAAGCAGTTTAGCTGTTTAACCCAGGGAATTAGACTTTTCTATTTCAATACTCCGCGTTGAATTAAATGTCAATTGGAAAAAACTCGTCGTGTCGCTCAAGTGCTCATTGTCATTTCACTTTTTAAACAAGACAATCGAAACTTGATAATCTTCGTTGGTTTTTGCCAGTTTTCGCAATTGTGAATCGGTAGTTAGAAAAGTGTTTGCAAAAATCTAAATAGTTCAACAACCAATTTTTATATTTACATTTGACTCATTTAACCATGGAGACATAGAGAAATAGACATAGAGACTTCTATTGAAAAAGAACAATTGAACTGAGAAAATGTATGTTATTAAATATATCTCTCTATTTCATTTCCTATAGTATGCATATGTAGAAAGTGAATGGAACGATAATCGTTTGACAAATAGAAGCCTTTTCAACCTTTTAATAGGAAAACTGATAAGATTAAAACCTCAAGAGCTACATTTACAGGTTTACACTACTTCTACTCATAAATACTCACGTTCGGTTTTACAAGTTTCTGGCTTTCAATATCAGAAGATAAGCATAGGATTCAATAATTTTATAAATACTTAGAAGTTATATAAGAATTACAACATAATCTTAAATATACAAGTTTAACTACATTATTTACCATTTTTCAACATTGCCAGAATAATTAACCTGTACTTCTTATACAATAATACACATTGTAGCGTTATATAAATAAGAAAATCTATTGAAAATGAATTGTATTATCGTCTTAACTCTGTGAGTATGAATACAGATATGAAGGATGATTAATTCACTTTCTTCATGTTAGTTAGTAATGATAGTTTTATGTCAAAGGATAAGTTTCCTCTCCATATGAGTCAAATGAGAATCCAAATTGTAGTAAATGAATCAATTAACATTGACGTTAATTCATTTGACAAATTACAATCCACATTTATTTCACTTCATCAACCAATTCGGTTCTCATCATGCCACACTGACGCTCCTTCTCTATATTCAGCACTTAACCGTGTTTATTATTAATAATTAACTAATTACTAACTATGCCTATTATTATGTCTAACTATGCCTTAATGCTAATGATATTTCAAATTGACCTCAAGTTGTCAAAGTGATTTGAACGTAATTTATAGCGATGATGGAACAAGAACAAACAAAATTTGACGTCTTCTATGCACTTACATATTATACATATTGCATATAGGAGAATAATGAGGGTAAATTTCATATAAAATATATTTTAATCAACATGTGCTCTCAATTGAAAACCAAAAGTGATAAAGGCAATTAAACATCCACATACTCAATAACATTATATAAAGATGGCAATAATGATATAGCTTTAAACTAATGTTCCGTTCAATAAATAGCTAAATATAAATATAATTAGCTTGTAAAATAAAATGTTTATCTCAATGAGTATATTTGATAGTTAAAAACCTTTTTTATTGTAAATACCGGGTGTGCCTAAATGTTAAATTTTAGTCAAAGAACCCAATGGATGTACATGTAACATTTAAAGAATTGAACCTTAGTTGTGGAATACCCTGTATAATATTCCCTTATAAATGTACTTTAATATAATTCCCTTTAATATAAGGGAAAATCAAAAGTGTCCAGCTAGTGTAGGAGATAATGCAGATAGACAATATATAGATATACTTTTGATATAAAGTACTTATCGTAAGCTATGGAGTGTATATAATTATGTAAAAGATAATTGGACTAATAGTGAACTTGTATTTGTCTGGATAAACATAGTCATTATAGCATTTGGGTGTATTAGAGGGTTGTGGGGGTTTGGGGAGTTTTGTTGTTTCCACTTGGACTCAAATCCATTTTGACTCTTTTGACAGGACCATGCCCGGGACCGTCGATCCCGTTTTCAAGCAAATCCCTAAATCTTCCACTGCATTTCTCATATGGAGAATTGAGGTAAGAAACATTTCTTTCATTCTTTTTCACCCCAATTACCATTTTCATGTTTTCTCCATTATATGGCGAGTGAAAACTAGATAATTGAAGTAATTGTGTCTAAAGTGAGAGAAAATTGAATTTAATCCCCGCTAATTATTAAAATGACCAAAATTCCAAGCAAGCAAGATGGGAAGTTTGGGAAGGATGTTTGAGTTTCTTTGTCTATCTGTGTGTGTCTTTGTGTGTGTGAGTGGATGTAAAGATAAAAGTGTAATTGACGAGAAATTGTGTTTTTGGAGAACCAGCAGGGAAGAGAAATTTAATTTCCTCCTTTTCAATTTATGGAAGTGCGAGGACTCGTGTTCATTTTCTCTTGCACTCTAAAAGAGTCAAATTAGAATCCTTAAAGAACCACGGGAAGATTTTCTTTTTTTAATTAAATCTCTTAATGAATCTCCTGGCTGTCAACTAGAAAACTACTACGATGCATTGAGATGTGAATGGACTCAACTTATAACATTGGTTTTATATAAAAATATTTAATACGCTTATGTATATGTTCAATACAAGACGTGTCATGAGGACAAGTCATGTAATACATGATTTGTATGACTTCTATGACTGTACATTTTGACTTCTACATTTGACTTTTGCAATATCTTTGACTTGTGTGTGTATGAGTCGAGTGATGTGATGAGTTGAAGGTGTAAGGAAGGGTTGAGAGAACGTTGTGAGTTTTGGAGTTCCGAGTGAGGGGATTTGTACGGGAAGCGGATGGGTGGACGCACGAAACTCAATTTTAATTGATTAACCGGAAGGAACATCGAGGAAGAACAATTGAGACACATAAAGAAGGAAATTAAGTACATCCAAAATAATATTCCCATATATTCCCAATACAATTTCCATATCCTGATACTTACCATACCATACACACATGTATGTGTGGCTATTTAGCATGGAAGGGTGAAGCGGCGCATTGTACATGAGGGGATCAAATTCAAATTAAAAACTCTACATTTAATGCCTATATACTTAATATACTTGACATTTCATGTATTTCATTTGTACATGTTAAGTTATTTTTATATTATGGGCATTTAAGCATTTATTCCATTACATATGTGAAGTCAGTATCAGATAGGAATGCCAAAGGGCACCCAGGGCTCCTTTCACGTTTTTTTCCCCTCAACTTCCGCTTTTCATTTCCACTTTAATAACCGAAGTAAAAGTGAAATGAAATGAATTTAATTTAATTGAAATTTACTATTTAAATTCATGTTAATTAAAAACAAGGAAAAACTGGAAGATGAGAGCAATAAATGAGTTAAAATGAAAAGAAAGGAAAAAGAATTTTAAAAAACAAATCACGGCGTCGCCTCAAAAACGGTGAAAAACCGCAGAGGCGTTTCCTTTCAATCAAACTTTTTCCTTTTGTTTTCATTAATAATCAAATTGTTCAATTACATATTTGCAAAATATTATTTTTTGTAAAATATAACAATTTGCAAATTAAGGAAACCTTTCATAAAAAGGAATATTTACCAGGAAAGGAATTTACTCATGTTTGACATTGTTGCTAAGAAATGATGCTTGGCAAGTTGGCAACGATCTTTAAAATCCCCGTCTAGTTTAAATAAAGTATTTTTCATTTAATTCGGTTTTAATTGTTTTTATTAAGAAATGTTAATTAAATTCTTATTGTCATTTAATGAATTTAAAGGCTCGGAAAATTCTTTTATAATTGTTAATTAGAAGAAATGAAAAGATGCGTGACGTCACGTGGAGTCTTCTTTTAATAATTTAGCGGATTGAAGTCATAGCAAGGTGCCATAAGCAACAGTTTCATAGTTTTCCTCCATTTCCTAGTGAGAGCGTGAGGAGATTCGAACAATAGAATTGATGGAACAAGTGTGAATTCGCCCTGGGAATTTTCCTCTGATGCAACGCGTCGTCCACTTCAACTCCGCTTTTATAACTCAACTCAAGAGCTTTGCCTCATTACGACTTTCATTTTAATGTGTAATGGCTTTTACTTAGCTTAGGCATAGATAGCTTAAATATAGGAAATATAATAACTAGCTTAAAATTCATTCATGCAGCGTGATCCAGAATTAACGCTATTTCCCTATCTTATTTATTACTCTTAAACTTTCTCATTACTTATTACTATGTATTACTTATTACTTTCTGTCTTTTCTTTTCACCATTATAATGCCCCATTGGCTCATTGTCATGAACTATATTGAAAGGGTATTATTTCTGAAACACCTTGTATATGATTTTTAAATATACAAGAAACACACAGGCAAGTTCATTTAAATATGTCTGCTAGTTTGACATAAATGTTTTAATAATCGAATTTTAATGATCCAAGTTTTGAATTTAAAGCCAATTTTAAAGCGAATGAAGGAGAAATGTGTAAAAATATTTATGAGCTACGAAGTGAAGAGTTTGAGCCATAAAATTTGTTTGGATTTATCAATAATGGGAAATTTCATTGTTCGCCCAAGTGGCCTTTGGAAATGTTCACATTTACATTTGTTGGCTTATCTTTCTCATTTGGCCCGTTGATTAAAAATGAAAATGATAGGAAAACCAACAAGGTTTTTCTTTTTATCCTTCATTTTATCTATCGCATTCCACGAACACACTAAAACACAATCCTCAAGTTTCCCTCTTTTCATACAAATGTCATTTTCACAATGACCATGAATCACAACGAGAATGACAAGAGATAAGGAAATCAACATTGAGACGAAAAATTAAAACTTTCAACCTGTGCAATGGAATTGATGGATTTTGTATGAATGGAAAGAAATGATTTTAATTGAAAGGAAGAATTGATTAAAGAACCTAATTAACTAATTTCGATTAGCTAAATCCAATTAAATAATTACGTTGGTTGCTAATGTTGATGCGACGTTGGTCATGAATACATACATAAGGTTAAATTCAATTTGAACTCCATGATTTAATTATAATTAAGAAAGATTAGAATAATAGATATAATGATATTAAATGGAATTAAAGAAGTTGTTTGTTGTTTTTGTCTTTTAGAAGTTGCAGTTGGTTCCTTGGCCACGAGATCAATATGGGAGCTTTTACAATGGAGACGCTTACATCGTATATTCTGCGACAGAACCTGGACAACCTGGCGGCATCAATTTAAAAGTATAAAGATTTGGTGGATTTAAAAATGACGTTTATCAAATTACTTTAACTAATTACTTTACTTAGATATCAATGATATTAAGTAATTATAGCAAATAAATTAAACAATGAATTTAATAATGGATTTAACAGTGTGTTTTGCCATTAAAAGGTTCGTGAGTCGAAGGCGCTTGAGCAGCACATTCATTTCTGGCTTGGGAGCGATGTGAGCAACGACGAGGCGGGAGTCGCCGCTTACAAATCAGTAGAACTCGACGATTTCCTCGGCGGGGCGCCAATCCAACATAGAGAAACGGAAGGATCAGAGTCACAAAGATTCAAATCTTATTTTCCTAATGGGCTCAGGTAAAGATTCTAGGATTACTAAGTCAGTGCAAGTAACTTTTTCATACTTTTACACGAGCATTATTAGAAATTCGAATGTGAGGCCCAACGTTATCCCTATTGGCCCCACACGCGCATTTCTATTAATGCTCGTGTAAAAGCAGGAAAAAGTTATTTCTACCAAGTATAACTAAATACAATGAATGCAAACTTAATTTAATTATAATTAACTTCATGAAAGAATGTCTAAGTTAATTAATTTAAATAATTGGATTAAGTTGATTAAATTATTTAATTAAATACAAATGTGATTTTTACCAGATTATTGCAAGGTGGGATTGAAAGCGGATTCACGCACGTTTCTCACACTTTCGCTCCTCGATTGTACGCCATTAAAGGCAAAAGCCGACCAACTGTTCGTCAACTCAGCCGCGTTTCCTGGTCGGAAATGAACACCGGCGATGTTTTCATCCTTCAGTTCAAAGAAGCCATTTTCATTTGGGAAGGAGCAACGGCTAATAACATGGAGAAACTACAAGCTGCCAAGGTGAACAATTTAACGTTGGAAAATTCAAATAGTTTTCTCATTTTTAAATATTTTAATGAATTTGATTAAAATTTGCATTTATACTTAAATTTAATTTAATTTTACCTTAATTTAATGTAAAGTCAAATTGAGGAAAATTTGCTTAATTTGAAATTGCCCACCAGGTGTCCCAACAATTGAAAGCAGAAACCGGCGGGAAGGCGGCGATTATTTTCGTGAAAGACGGCGAGGAAAGTCATTTAAATGCAGTGGAACTGCAAGTGTTCGAGTCGCAGCTTCCGTTGAAAGACAAAAAGCGAATTCGCGCCGCCACTGACTTCAGCGACGACCAACAAGAAAAGCGTGTGAGAAGCGAAATCAAATTATACCGCTGCTCGGACGACGACGGAACTCTGCGCGTGACCGAGGTCAAACCCGGCCCGCTCTTCCAAACCGACCTCAACTCTGGCGACTCCTTCATCATCGACAACGGCGCCCAGGGCGTTTGGGCCTGGATAGGGAAAAAGGCAAGTTCAAAGGAGCGCATCGAGGCCATGCGCAATGCCCAGGGATTCATCCGCAAAAAGAATTACCCGGACAACACCCAAGTCACCCGGGTGATCGACGGCGGAGAACCCGAGGAATTCCGATCCCTCTTCACGAGGTGGAAGGTCAAGAACGAGACGGTCGGGTTTGGGCGGCAAAATTCAATTAACCGCATTGCCCAAACGGTCCAAACGACGTTTGACGCTGCGACGCTGCACGAGCAGCCCAAGCTTGCTGCGCAGTCACGGATGATTGACGACGGGACCGGGACAAAACGCGTGTTCAAAATACACAATTTCAAGCTGGTGGAAGTTCCGAAGGAAAAACAAGGCGTCTTTTTTGAACATGACACTTACGTCATTGAATATCATTCTAATGGCCCGGCTCAACACATTTTAATTTACTTTTGGCTCGTAAGTTTAAATTAAATTACGACATTAAAAAATTAATAACATGATTAAAATAATTAAATAAAGTCTACCACACAATTAAAATAATTCAATGTGAGAATTAAATAAATTGAATTCTAATAACATTATTTTATTTTATTTTTTAACAATTAATGTATTCCACCAAAAGCTAATTTAATATTTAAATTACAATTTAATTTATTAATGTGTAATAATTATAACTATTTATTAATTGATTTTAATGTTTTTGTAAGTAAACTTATATTTCCTACTTTAACTTAAATTCCCCTCTTTTTGCAGGGTTTAAAAGCAACGAATGAAGATTCCGGAGCAGCGGCGTTGAAAGCAGTTGAATTGGACGACGCTGTTGACGGGCGGGGAATTCAAATCCGCGTGACTCAGGGCAAAGAACCGCCGCATTTCATTGCGATGTTCGGCGGGGAAATGATCGTTTATCAAGGCGACGCCGACGATTCGGGCTACGAGCCAGTGAAGCCGTATCTCCTGCACGTGCGCGGGTCTGGAGCTCGCGAAGCCCGGGCGATTCAAGTTGACTTGCGCGCAGCGTCGCTCAACTCCAATGACGTTTTTCTCCTTGTGACCGAACAAACGACGTTTCTCTGGTGCGGGCGCGGATGCACTGGGGACGAGCGCGAAGTTGCGAAGCGGATCGCAGCACGTGACCGCATTGAGTCATCGCCAATTTACGAAGGTCAAGAAAAGGCGGAGTTTTGGACGGCAATCGGAGGGCGGGAAGATTATGCTTCTGACAAGAAACTCGCCAATGAGGTCATCGACTCCCCGCCAAGGCTCTTCCAATGTTCAAATGCCACTGGAAATCTAAGAGGTAAAAACCATTAAAAGTATAGGGCTAAATTCAATTTAAACTAAAGTTTTTGCAAATTGAATTTAATAATGGTAAAAACGTCTTTTTTTTAATGCAAACTTGAATTTTTGTTCTTTTAGCTGAAGAAGTGATCAACTTCGCTCAAATTGATTTAATCCCCGATGACGTCATGCTCCTCGACGTGGGTCACACGATTTTCATTTGGTACGGGAAAGACTCGAACAAGGCGGAACAACAAGACACAATCGCCTTGGCACACAATTACTTGAAATCCGACCCTTCGGGCCGCGACCAAGACACGTCCATTTTGATCACCAAACAAGGCTACGAACCCCCCACGTTCACTGGATTCTTTGGTGCATGGGATAGATCACTTTGGACTGTACGTTACAAAATACTTTTTTAATTATAATTTCTTTCACCATACTCCCATTATTTAACTAAATAGCACAGTAAAAAATGGAAATTGTTTAATTGTCATTACAAATCCATAATTAAAACAATTTTTTATTTTTTATTAATTTAGAATAATCAATCATGGGAGGAAATGAAAGCTGAGTTGCAAGCAAATCAACCAATTTTGGCTTTAAGCGCAATGAACGGGGCAGACACGAACGGCGCTTCTTTTGAAAATACCAAAAAATATACATTGAATATCCTGATTGAAAAGAATCCAGACATTTTGCCCAGTGATGTTAACCCTGCATTGAAAGAAGTAAAGGGCCAAAAAATAAATAAATAAAAATTATAAAATTATATAAACTAAATTATTTAAAATCCCACGAATATTTAATTTACTCGGGTTTTAATATCTAATTCTTGTCAATCCACATTTCCAGATGCACTTGTCAGAAGGGGAATTCCAAACTGTTTTCAACATGAACTACGAGTCATTCAAAACCTTGCCAAACTGGAAAAAGCAGCAATTAAAAAAAGACGTTGGGCTTTTCTAAAACCCGCGACGTCTCTTTGCCATGTAAACGAAATCCTAAGTATTTAATTTTCAACTTTAACTTGCTTGGCATTCCAATTGACTAATCAACTTATTTATTAAAATCCCTTCAAAATCCTTTTTATTAAAATCATCCACGTGAACAATAAAACCAAAGCAAGTTAAAATTCCAGAGTGAAACTAAAAGATGCCAATCATTTTTCTTTAAAAATCTTTATTGTATCTTTACACTGTGTAATAATTCAAAATGCCTTGTATAAATAATTAACAAATGAAAGTATTTTGCCTGTGTCATTTACAAGAAATACATTTTAATAAATCAACTAAATTAATGTTAAAACGCCAATTCAAACATGAAAATTTAAAAAAATTGAACAAAGATGGTAAAATTTGAATAAATTCGAGAAATTTTTGAATTCTTTTGTAATCCCTTTTTATTACACAAACACATTTCAAATATATTTAGCAAAATCTCCAATATTTATTTCTCATTATGTATATGATCAATTTGACTAATTATATTTATTAGTTAGAACAGCCATTAAACTTTGAAATTGCCTTAAATAAAACAACAATAACTTGCAATAAAACAAAAATCCATACATTTAAACAATTAATCCTATTAGTAAATTAGATTCGTTCATTTAAAATATTTTAAACAATTCCAGATCTTTCACGTAAAATTAAGTCATACATTTTAAATGTCACATTTAGCATAATATGGATATTGCAATTAAAATCAGCACCAATCACTTTGACCAAAAACAATTCGCAGTGAGATTTGATTTAAAATAGTAAGAGCACTTCTTGAGACCATTTGACTTGACTTGACTTTCCCACGCACGTAATAAATTTCAATTCATCTTTTCTTCATATTATTTTCTTCAATTTACCCATAAATCAACACCCGTATTCCGTAGATAATTTTATTAATTTTCATAGTTCGCTACTTTAATATTTATGTTTAGTATAAGCATCAGCATCTATGTATTATTATATCAAAGAGAACTAAATTACTAAAACATTTGCTTCGGAGTATCATTCACCATACAAATATTTTAATTAATAAAATTGACAATTTATTAATTAAGTACACGCGCTAAAATTTTTAAATTCAAACAAGTAAAATCTTTAAAGACTAAATTCTAATTTGCTAAAAGCAGAGAATTTATAATGTTTGAAATTCTCTAAATTGAAAACCCTGAGAATTAATTAAATTAATTTACACAATAATAAATTTGAATTAAACAATTAAATAAAATCGAATTGAATTGAATTATTTATTAAAATGTTGGAAGAATAAAATAATACTGAATCCAAACCATAACCATTTAAAACAACTTAATTAAAACTAGCATTTAATTAACTTTTAACATGCCGATCATTAAAAATTTTCAAATTTAAGTAAGAAAATATGATGTTTAAATATAATTTCCAATTGTTTGTACTCGTGTTATTTTAAGAAAATAATTATTTCCAATATATCAAATTTCTTATTTTTGGAGTAATTTAAGCAGAGGCTTTCCTATAAGAAGCGACGGTGAATTCCTCGACTTCCGTATCACTTTCACTTCCGCTTTCGTCCATCCGAAGTTTCTCGAATCCTGCAGACGGCGGGAAAAATTCCGAAAAGCTCTTCGTTTCTTTCCCCTTTCGGCAACAATCTTAAAAAAAGATTTTAAATTCAAATTTTCAGCAATCCTTTTTCCGTCATTGAAATCATCGCAAAAAATGATTTTGTTAACTCACAAGTTGATCGAAGTTTACATATGGCGGCAATTCCAACACAGCAAAGCAACGGAATTGTTAAGAACGCCATGATGAGAACCGAGGTGGAAAAAGCCTCTTCCAAATCCGGGGATTCTTTGACGGGATTTTTGATGGGATTTTTCATTTGATCAATAGGGGAAATGATGGGAGTGGAGGAATGGTCAATCACGTGTTCGTCGCCCTTCCCCGTTCGTCCGCTCGACCCAAAATTCCCGGTTTTCAATTTGAATTTCCATACTTTGAACGGCTGTTCAATCCCCACGACGTAAACCGACTCCCCGTCCAGTGAAGCAACAATGTCGTGTGGCATTCCAAAACCTTGCGGATTCGGCGCGAACATTGAAGTCGGACTTTTAACTTGCAGCGGAATCACAAAACCGCTCAGGATTCTCGGCATCATGGATTTACCGTTGACAGCATACAATGTTCCACCTGAAAATTCAAAATTCCCACTTAAAATTAAAAACATCAATAAATTAAAATTCGCTGGAAATTCAAATTTTCCGCTTTCGAATTGTAATCGCCGTAGCTAAGCTAATACACATGTTTTCTATGAATGTAAATGTCATTATTGACAGAATCCTCTAATAAAATAGCTTGTGAATTTTTCTCTTAAAACCTCTCTCATTTGACCTGACCTTGACCTCCCATTTTCTCAGTTTTTCCCTAGTACTCCATTTTCCCCTAAAGTCTAACCAGTGCATTCTAAAAGTGAGGATACGTTAGAGAACACGTCACGTACA
The DNA here is from genome assembly GCA_009869795.1 of Neelides sp. FZ-2019. Taxonomy (NCBI): domain Eukaryota; kingdom Metazoa; phylum Arthropoda; class Collembola; order Neelipleona; family Neelidae; genus Neelides; species Neelides sp. FZ-2019. The sequence continues at coordinate 21,975 of VJMY01000853.1, forward strand.
CGAATAAAATTTCATAATTTGAATTTGTATTTCCATATTAAAAAATACCTTAAAATGCCTTTTTACCTTTAGCTGGCGAATAGGCAACCGAATAAATTTTCCCTCCAAAATAAGGCGATGTGATTGAATAAGCAAATTTCGCCGTGGTGGAGTTGAACACTTGGATCCTTCCGTTTTCTCGATCCGCCACAAAGAGAAGTTGGTCGTTTTTGGACAGCGCCAAGGCATGGGGGATGTTCAGGGCGTACGGCGGCGGTGTGAGGAAAGAAGTGAGAAATCCATTGCTACGACCGAATTGCAAAAGGAATTTCCCGCCGGAGTCGAATTTGATGATTCGCGAGTTGCAATAGCCGTCGGCCACGAAGAAATCCCCATTGGGCAAAATGGCCACTGACGTTGGTTTGCAAAAATGAAAATTGTCTTTCCCTGGAACAAATCCCTCGCCCAATGTCAAGCTCGCTTTGGTCGAACCTGGCGTAAACTGGGAAATTCAAATTTAATTTTAATTAATAAAAAATCAACCAATTAGAAGCAAATTAACAATTAGTTAATCGATTAACTAACTTAAATGATCATTTAACTTAATTAATTAATTACACAACTTGTCAAATTACCTTAAAGACTTGATGCATGGCAACATCCGTGAGGAAAGTGTCGCCGTTTTCTCCAATGGTGACTCCATGCGGCATGTAAAACCTCAAATTCAAATCAACCGATAATTAATTTCATGATTTAGTAAACTCATTATAAACGTTAACAAGCATTTAAATTACATCGTTTACAATTAAATTTAACTACTTTTAAAAACATTTACATGCTCTTTGAATACTCAGAAAATTCTTGGCAGTATTTACATGATTTAAGCGAGTTGGCAAATTTAAAATAATTTGAATGTTTAGAAAATTAATTATTTGCCAGTATTTAGTTTCTCACATGTTATTTCCCCATTGATGCAGGAGTTTCCCAGTGGTCGGGTGAAATACGAGGACGGTATGTTGTTTGATCGGCCCGTCGCTGACGAGTCGAAATCGATTTTGATTATCAAAGCTATTTCCATTCCAAACTCGAGTTCCTCGGTGGAAAACCACGACGTTTCCTTGGATGTCCAACGCGACGCCAGTGGCTTGGCCCAACTCAACTTCGCCAGATGGCCAATTCTCGACAACTTCGTAAGCAGGAGTGGAGGAAATCTTCCTATCGAATCCCACGCGATTCGTTTCATACTCAGGATCACCAAAGGCCAAGGAATCCTCGGAGTAATTTTCCATGGCAATGCCTGGGCGTTTCTTGGCGTGATTCTTCTTTTTGTCCACTTGGGTCATCTGACCAACAATTTCTCCGTGTCCATGACTCATCAAGTGACCTAAAATTTAAAACTCAGGTTAGGTTAGGTTAAATCATCATTTGATTGTCATGGAGAAATATGGTTGTTATGATATTGTTTGGCTGCCATGGAGATATGGTTGATATGATAGAATTGCCATGGAGATTAAAACATTATAAAATCATTTTTAAGAGTTGAAAATTATTTTGATGAAAATGAATGAAGTTATTAACTAACATTAAGTTAAGTAGAAAATTATTTTATGTTAAGTAAGGTTATTATAGTTATATTAAAGTGTTTCTATTGTAACCTTTAGCATGTTCCTCTAGAGATTCGTTCCTCGGCAATGGGACGTCGTTCCCCGGCGGCAAATACAAATTCAATTCTGCCCCTTGGTAATTTTGATCCATGCACGGAAGGAAATGATCTTCCGGATCTCTCGAAGCCGTGTAGAACATCATGTACAAATTGCACATTTCGTCCCCCGCCGTCATTCCGATCCGGACGGCTTTGTCGCCGGTGTTGTTGAAGGTACAACGGGCGGCGAGGAAATCCCCCGGCTCCACCGTCAACTTCTTCTCGATGGGGTAAAAGGCCTGGGGCCATTGGGGATTCCCCTTCGCAATCAACTCGAAATTGGGCAAATTTGACCTTTGGCCCTTGGTGGACAAATGGTAGCCCGTCACGACCGTCCCCAGAGAATGCGTGTGGACGCGGAAGGCAAACGGGTGAATCGGAGAAGGAGATTCCAAGGGGCAATTTGCATCTCCATGCACTTCTGAAAAGTGATGCAAATTAAACAATTTTAATAAATTTGAATTCAAATCAAACCTTAATATCAAATTAAAAAATACCCATTTAAAATAATTATAATTTAAAATTCATAATTTATTTTTTAAATCTTAAATATAAATTTTAGTAATAATGATAATAATTAATGAATAGCTTTCACTTACTTTCTTCATGAGCTCCGATTGTAAGATGTGTTGACATTAAGAGCATGATCCCAGCTAAATATTTTGGTCTAAAACAAAATGCAATTAGATAAATTATTTTACAACACCATTTAAAAAAACATTAATAAAGTTATTGTAAAGTAAATAATTAAAAAAGAACAAAGCAATTAAAAATGTTAAATGATTAGAAAAAATTGATCGTAAGTTAACTTACTCGTCTTTCGTGATAAAAATGTTAAATCCGCTCGCATCCGTTTGTCCTTCTGGCAGCGGATGAGCGTAGTGGACTTGAAGGATCAAATTCTTAACTCCCGCGTCAGGGCCAATCCAAAAACCAACGTCTTTTGGTAAAATCGTGGGAGGGGCGTTTTTGGCCCAAGCGTACAAAATCCTCTGCTTGTTACATGCCCGGTAATGATGTTGACATTCCCTTTAAATGGCAATTAACTCAATTAAATCCTTCGATTAATTCCTTAACCTTGCGAAAATTAAGTTAATTAACGTTAAGCTTAATTGAGTTAATATTACCATGAAGGTTTGACTTCTAAGAGATCGTCGCAGGTGAACAAGATCATGTGATGTGCTCTGTCCGCATTGGACATCGGCTCGAACCCATTGATGTAAGTTTGTCCGTTGGCCTCGACGTTCAAGTAAGTGCAAATGTAATCATCGTTCTGTCAGAAATCCAAAAAGAGTTTGATAATGTAAAAAATAAAAAAAATAATTGTAATTAATGAAAGGTAATGTCCAATTGTAATCTAAGATTAAATGCATATTTATCTTTTCTATTTTGTACTACCTGGGATGGGACGACATTGGGCATGTGAATGTGAAGGGACTTTTGCTCGATTCCTTCGCGACCTTCCGAACTCACGAAAATTGACCAGACGTTCAAGAGGAAGAGGAAGACGAACAAATGAAAGACGCGTAAAAACTCCATCACTTCCTCCTGCACAACAAATTCAATTAGTTAATTAAATCAGAATATAAACTATAATTGAAATATAATTAAACTATTAATTCAAATTATTAAACAATTGAAATACTTCATAACTTTATAAACGAATTCGTGTAAAATAAACGGAAGTAAATTAACTAGGATTAACGTCACTAATTAATTATTACTCATACTGACCACGAGTGTAATGAAGATTTAAAAACGATTAAAGTTAATTCATAACGATGTCAATTTTAATTAAATGTCGAAATTAACGCGAAGATCTCAAGAGAACAATTAAAGTTTGAAAGAAGAACTCACCGTGAAGACAGAAGGGAAATGAAAAAAGGTTGTTTGGTATTTAAATCTCCATTTATTGTGTAATTGCAATCTACTCCATGTTTATTTCCTCATTAGCTCAGGTTAATTGGAGTTAATTGCCATTAGGAGCAGGAGATGGGAAGGGGAGGAGGAAAAAGGATTGACGTGGATTCCATACGGATTTGATCTTTTGACTTTTCCGAGTTTGCGGAGAAGGAAAACAAATGACTTGAACTCACCACACGTTCACTTTCTAATTGGACTTTAAGATACTCCCTCGGGCAAACTTTAAACTTTTCATGCGAATCCTAACCCTAGTTACGACTTTAACCCTTTAACGCATAGGAAAATAGGAAGAAATGAAGAAATCCCAACAGATTTCTATATTAATTTGAAATGAAGGTGGGAAATCTTTCAGGCTTTAGACCTAAGCTTAGTTTGTGCTAAGTTGAGATTTATTTTCACAATAAGGATTATGATTAAGAAGTCTCCAAACTAGGGAAAGTTTACTCTATAATAAATGATTAAAAAACTCTAATCAAGGATTAACTTTTAACAGTGAAAAATCCCTTGTTGAGAGCCTTTACTAAAAAATTTTATATTTTCATTTCTTTTCAGTTTTATTTAATTTATTCGAATTATGAAAAGTTATTTTTAAAAAGTGAGGTGACCATTTTGTAGAGAATTTAATTCTTTACATTTTTTCTTCTCACTTTTCTTTATCGTAAAAGTTAAAGTTTTATGCTTCGACGATAAACTCTATGGATAGTAGCATAAAGTACAAGGAGCATCCTTCATAACCTTAACGCCGTTTGATTTACTTATGCCTTGAACTATAAAAGAATAAATTAATAATTTGTTTTATTGTATAGTTAAGCTTCATAAATAAAATGAACGGCTTTAAGGTTTATGAAAAATAAAAATGAAAGAGACTCTTGGATGAATACGAAGTATAAAACCAGTGTGTCTGTGCAGGGTTTCGAGAAGATGAAGACGATGGTGATGTTGATTAGGGTGCCGAGGGAGAACACAGGCAAGGCCGGTGGAAACCGGCTCGGCGAATTATCGCCCCAAAGGAAATTAACTAAAATGGTAATTATTGATTCATGAGTTAGTAAGATATTTAAGTAAAATAATTGATTAAAGAATTATTAGGTAATATGTCTAAAAATATTTACCTGTTATATAAGAATATACATTCTATAAAACAATTTAAAACTGATCAATTGAAATTATTCCTCAAAAATGTTCCTCGACTGTGATTCCTAAAAAAATTTATGGCATTGAATATGGGGAAGTGCAAGTGATAAATATCTCAAATATACTGAACAAAGTCTAAGATTTATTGTCCGATTACAGCAGCAAATTTTATATTTCTTCGAAACTTAAAAACAACCTTAAATGGTTAAATGTTAAAAACTCTTATAAAAGATTGATTCTCATTTTTATGCATAGAATATTGACAAACTCTGAATCACCAGAATTTTCCAAAAAATTATTTACTAAATCTACAAATATAAATCTACAACTGAACAAGGAAAACGATCTCTCCTATTCTATGGTTCCAAATTATTGAACGAGTATAATGAAAAACTGAGCTGCAATAACATTAACATTGATCGTATAAAAAACGAAACAAACTTAATTAACCTTCTTTTAAGGGAACAATAAATATTATTGTTCTTTAAGCGTTGTTTAGGAGTTTCATAAAATATTTATGTAACTCGCAATTTTCTATATCGTTTATATCGTTTCTATATCGATATAAAGATTACATTTGCTTTATGTTGCGTTTAATATGCACTTACCCATTAACTCTATTAATCGATAATTATGTCATTCCTTGCAAGATTAGTTAAGTTTAGCAAACTACATTAAATAGGAAAAAAATCTTTATTATTATTAGCAAATTGTCTGAGCAGTCAACATATCAATAAATTTTTGAAGTGTTCTTCTTATTGAGTCTCACGTTTTTTCATACCAAATAGATTTGCATTTCAGATAAATAAATTCTAATCTTATAATTCTTAATTAATATAATCGAAACATGAAAATGAGAACATTGTCAGACATGCGAAGGTATGCATTGTATACAATGCCTAACATATTTTAAGGATATTCTTATTCAGACTTTTACTTACTTATCGTTAGAGCTGTAAATTGTATTTTAACATTTGTAAATCAAAATTCGCTTAAATGTATTTATTATAATTCCATTATAATTCTATTCATACTATTTTCAAAATATTAACTAATTAAAGTAATTCAGACAATCTCAATCACTAGGTAAGGAACCTAAGTTTATTTTCGGTCAGAGATATGGGATATTTTTAGAAATTATAAAAAATTATCTTTTTAATTTATTCTGTAAAAATAACAAGACTTTTAACTATTTTTTATAAATTGAGCTTTCATATTCATAATATAGATCTGAAAATTTTTGGCTTAACATTAGAGAGAGCTAAGAGAAGATTGCAGTGCATTGTAATAATATAATATAATATTATGATATTATTGTAAAACAAATGAACTTAGCAAACTACTATAAAGGAACTCTTAATAACAATAGCTCACATATTATGGTATACAATAAAATAGATAATTACGTTTTATTATTAAATGTTAGGTAATTGTAATTTTTTAAATCTCTACATTAAAAGTTTTAAGTTTAAATTTTTAACATATAATAGTGATTGATGTTATGCTAATACAGGACTTGGCATACTTATGAGATATTGTATTAGTTCAGTATAAATATCAATTTCAATCAATAGTAAAATTATATTTCCAATTCTTTGGTAAGATATCAAGGCCCTGTCTTCACAACTTACAATGGCTAATCGTTTAAAAAAGTCTCTTTACATTTAAAATCCTTTGGTATTTATGAAATTAATTTAATAATAATTCACAAAATGTGGAGGATATTGATTTATTTTCAAAATGTTTTTTTTATTCTCGATTCCTTAAATATGTAATTACAATAGACTGAATTTTATAATGAAATAATTACTCAATATATTGACCGTATTTAGAATATTTATATAAGACAATAGAAGTAACAAAGATTATTTTCTTTGATCACTTTGACATTGAAACTAAAATTAACGCTTAGTTTAAAAGTATTCCTACTGTAGATTCATAAGTTGTGTATTTAAATAATATTAGACGATTGAGATGTTTTTTGCATTATACATTTGATTTTAAATGAGAACATGTTTTGTTAAAATCAAAAACGAAATAAACTTTAAAGCTAATTTTTAAATAAATTAAAATATAAATTATAATTTTTCTAATAAAACTAAAAAAGAAAATATAGTTTGAAAAACATTGTAATAGTAAAGT
>VJMY01000854.1:0-28832 GCA_009869795.1 Neelides sp. FZ-2019
ATACTATAAAAGCTAAATTCAAACAAATGCTCGACTAGTATGATAAGCGACATTATTTTGCATACTTTTACCAAATAGTTTTATCGTTAATTATAGTTGGCAATGCTATATATGTATACATAAAATCAAAATATTCATTTGTTATTATTGTAGTTAGGACTTATATTTAGAACTACAATAGCTATAGATGTACATTTATATTATTGATGTATTATTTGTATGTATTGTGCTTGTTTAATTTAAATAGAAGTACTTTCATTCAACTCCTCATAATTGCATGCATGTATTAGGATGCATTTTGGTGAAAATGTATGCGTGTGTGAGGCCTGTGAGTAGAATTAAACCACAAGTGAATTCACATGTTAAAATAATTGAAAAGAAGATGAGTAATTTCGTCAGTTTTTCTTATATCTTGTCTATTATAGGTAGTTTGCATTTATAATGAAATTTATATGAACAAACTTTTCAGTCTGATATATACCTTCATATACCAGAAAGTAGACATTAATTAATTAAATATAAATTACATGTTATTAATCATATTTTAAATGTGAGAGCCTGAAGAGTACCAACAAAATTTCAATACATTTAAAACAATATTAGCATCATATTTTAATTTGTTATAGTTCTTATTCTAAAGATTTTCATTCTGTAATCTGTAAAAAGAATTATACGTGTTCTGTATGTGACAATCATTGCACGAGGAGTAAAGTAAATATGTATGTATGTATCATGATTTGATGTTCATTATAATATTTTTTGAGTGCTCCAAGAAAGCTCAAAAGTGAGTTTAGTGTAAAACTATGACATTGGAGCAAACATGTTTTGAGACATGAATTATAAATTATTTTTGCAATCTACACATTTAGATAAAATCAGGCCACCTGGCTCTCAAAGTCTCTCGACCTTAAACTTCCGTTGTCCGTTGCTTGCTAATTTGGTGCCAAACTTAAAATTAGTGACCCATGCAATTTTTTATAATCCTTTTTTACCAGCTCAAAGTCAGTGTAACTCATTCATACTTTGGTTATACCAAAGTTTGGTTTCCTTTTTGTAGAATTAAAGGAAATGGTTACAAGGAATTAAAATATCAAATGATAAGAGTGTATATATTTACAGGCATAAATATATTATAGTTTTATATGTTCAATTATAATTAACGTCAGTACACTTGCAATTGTACATTTCTGCACAAGATTCTTATCGGGTCATATACGGTCGCATACACCTATTAATTTAGATTTTAAATATCGAATAAAATATGTTTGTGCAAACATAATTGTGTTTCAGAATATCTCCTATTATATTTTTTATATGCAAACAATTACTTTTTCATTATATAAATACAAAGAGGAATTACTCATTTAATTATTATTATTTCTCATATTACGCAAGTTTATAAGAGAATTATAAGTTGAAGGGTGCATTTCAACTGTTTAGTACCTACACTTTCACTGTTCAGTTTTAATCCTTCATCCGACTCGTCAACAACATTTCAGAACAATACAAAAGTTTAAGATTGATTTACTCATTTACAGTTTTAATCAGAAACATGAACTTAAATGACGCGTTTTACGACTTTTGTTAAATTGTTACATTGTATTCAGGCATGTATAAAAGAATCCTGATTCTTTAAACAGCGAAAACCGCTTAATTTATTCCGGCTATAGAACTTATTTTTATATGCTTATATTAAGCAAATTCTCAATACTTCGAACACCATCCCTGAAAACTCGACATAAAAAAGAGCCTGAGAAAAGAGTCAAAAATCATAATTTTGGCAAAGTGAATTGTTGAAGTGAAGTTCAAGTGAGTGTTTGTATGTGTATAAGATGGAGAGAATCGGGCTAAAGATGGGCAAGCCCAAGAGTGCGTAGTAGCCCCTACACTTTGTGTGTGTGTACACGTAGTAGTAATCTCGGATAGAGCGTCTCTCCAAGAATGAATGAACTCGCGAAATTGAGTGGAAGCAAAAAATGGCTCTAGACTCAAGCGTACATTTATGATAGGCGTCTCTTCTCGAAATCTCACGCAAGTGAATGGGGATATGGGAGAGAGGCTTGAATGGCCGTAATTTCCTCAAGGGCCTTCGCACATGAAAGCTTCATCCAACTCAACGTCTTTGGCTTAATGAGAAGGGCGGAAGGCGGGAAGCGTTCCACTCAGGTTCGAAGGTCCTTTAAAATGAACTCTGACCGGCGGGAGTAAAGTCGGCGGGAATGTAGGGAGCGAACGGGTTCCTGGAGACACGACCCCCAGAGTCACCCAACGAACCAATGGCCAACGAGGAATAGGGAGAAAAGTTTATTTACTCGTGACGTCCTGACTCATCGCCAAAATGGTGGATGGAAGCTCTCCCACTTGGTGAATTACGCCGAGTCCTCCGCCGATTATTAGTGAACAACTCCCGTTATTACCCGATTTCGGACTTCTACTCAGCTGCTGGACTCAGCGGTCAATGTAAGTTACTCATCAAGACCTTGAAGTCCTATAAAAAGTTCCCGCATTTCTCCCAGTCTTTCACTTTCCGACTGGGGAATTCGGTTTTGAACTCCTTGACTCTCCTCACTTTAATTGAGTAATTGGGAATCTTTATGCGAGTTTTTGGTGGCTGGGGAGGATCAACGGATTTCCCTCTTGGGTCTTCAAGGGTTAATTAGTACAAATTGACTTTTTTTATAAGCGAATTGTGGAGACTTTGCCGGCGCTTTTGGCCAATGCTTTTTAGTCGACTTGGGCCTTTTTCCAAATTTTATTAAATATAGGTGAGGAATTTGTAGGGTTTTGAGGGTTAAAGCTGTTGACCATTGTGTTTTTAATATGTTTAAGGTGAAAACGGTGGTTAAATTGGGCTTTTTATTAAATTGTGGTCAATTTTGATAGTCAAGGTCCGTTTTGAAATATTTCCCCGCCTAAAAATAAAATGTAGAGTTTTGAAGTTTTTTAACGACTTTGAAATCAAACTTTATATTATAAACGTGTTCAATTAAAATTCCGGATATAAATATTGAAAATTTTAATAGTATTTGAAATTGCCCGTTTTTAATAATTATCTCCTCGATGAGATCTCTTTTGCGGGGTTTTGATACATGAAAATAAAGAGAAAAACACAGCGAACCTGAATATAATAAAAAATAAATATGATGATTATTCATAATTTTGAACTATTTTGAAATTAGTGAAAATTACACGATTATTTGAGTTTTTCTCATTAAATTATGGCTAATCTTTCTTGAAATTAGTGTTGATCGATAGAAAAATCGATTCTGAACATTGCGAAGATGAGAATGACAACTTTTTTGATTTAAAAACATTTAAAATTTCATGAAAATCAATCATTCCTTTTCGCACTGTGCAAATATGGCGGTGGGATAAACTCCACCGGGAGGCGTTGCGCAAATTCCATTGGCTCAGCCTTTTCGCGAATTTTTTGCAAACATGGTGGTCAAGTTGGGGCAAAATGAGAGTCCTTTGATACGCACTTCTCCCTCACACTCCCAAACACAATTTAACTAAAGTTCAATACAATTAAAATAAAATATATCAGTTTTTGACATTTAACTATGATCATTAGCATATTTGCTCCTCGCTTAATGTCTCAGAACCCAACATTCCCTCCGCATTTGATTTCCTTAAACCAAAACTTGAGAATGTGTGATATGAACAAGGCAAATACGACGTAACTCGTGTATAGGCAATTACAATTAAAGTAAGGACTTTTTATAATTAGTTATTCAAAGGACAAGAGGAATGTATCATAAGCTAAGCGCCACATACATAGACATCTTATCGGCAATTAAGAGTAAGATGATTGTGAATTGTAAACAAGTGGATTCTGCATCTCGACATTATTAAATTGTCCACGCTCAGATTTCAGAGCTCATCCATGATCTCATGGAGGATTGAGTTTATGGCTTGACTCCTTTTGATTTATGAATAAGTGGAGGAGAAATGAGCTTGATCAGCTCGTCGGAAGACGCGGATAACCCTTTAATGTGAGGAGTGGAATAGGAGACAGCCAAGTCCTTCATGGGAAAGATAGGGAGAAGAGACTATGAGTGTGTCAAGAGAGTGAAGATAAAAACTTCCCGGCGCCAGTTGAGATAAAGCTCAAAAATTGTTTCTTCATATTCTCATTCTCTCTTTCTTTTCATTCCAGAATGTCAGAAGACAGAAGTAGAAGTCGTAGCAGAGGGCGGAACCCCGCCGCGTTCCCTTCTCAGGTTCCTGGTCCCGGCCGCTCTTCAGAGTTTCCCTTGAGGTAATTCAACATTTTCAAAAGAATTACAGAATTTTAAAGAATTTCAGTTTTAAATGAAGGAAAAAATGTTATTTTCAAAGGATTTTGGACGAAATTTAACATTTTGGACTTAAATGTTTTTGTTGTAGGATGCTTGTGTCTAGTGAAATGGTTGGAGCGATCATTGGTCGTGGGGGAGCAACCATTCGAAACATAACTCAGGTAATGAATTAACCAAACTTAAGCATTATTTTTGAACCAAGAGTTTGCAATTTATTGTACTAATTGAATTTTATTTTATTAAAGGCAACTCGGGCTCGAGTTGACGTCCACAGGAAGGACAATGTAGGAAGCGTAGAAAAGGCGATCACTATTTACGGAAATCCTGAGAACATTTCTCAAGCTTGTAAGAAGATTTTAGAAGTTATGAGCCAAGAAGCTAATAGCACGAACAAGGGGTAAATTGTCAATGTCCAAAATACTTAATTTTTATGTTATGAAATTAAATGTTTTTGAAAGTTTTTTGCCAATTTATTTATTGTATTTATTTCCATTGCAGAGATATTAATTTGAAGATACTAGCTCACAACAGCCTCATTGGAAGGATCATAGGAAAAGGAGGGGCCACTATTAAAAAAATAATGGAAGAGACTGGGACCAAAATTAATGTGTCAAGGTATATTAAGTTCCAATTAAATGGATAACGATTTATCAATTGTAATAATTAAGTTAACATTGTAAGAAAGATAATAAAAAAATCTCATTCATAAATACTAAAATGGCATTTAACTTTTTAAAATAGTGTTTCCGAAGTGAGCGGGATGAATATCGAAAGAGTGATATCGATTAGAGGTTCAATTGATGGGATGGCTGCAGCTGAATCACTCATTTCCGGAAAGCTAAAGAGCTCTTACGAAAATGATTTACAAGTAAAGAAAATTTAAAAAAAACTTTTTGGAGTTCATTTTATCATTTGATCTTCAATGTAATGTTTTGTTTAGGCTGACCTTCAGGCCCTTGCTCCCGGTGTCGGTGGTATGTTCCCTGGCCTCCATCCAATGGCGATGATGAGCACAATAAGGCCCCAGCTTCCCGCAGCTGTTCCCCCGGTTCCTCCCTATCCCCTCTTTAACAGCATCCATCCTGGAAATCAACAACAGGTGAGGACTGAATTTCCTTTTTTCATTCTTTTCTAAATCGGAGACATTAGTTGACCACACAGGAGACGGTTCACATGTACATCCCAAACAATGCCGTGGGAGCGGTAATTGGAACGAAAGGTTCTCACATTCGAAATATTATCCGCTTTTCGTCTGCAAGTGTCAAGATCGCCACAGTACAAGGCGAGCAAAAAGAGCAGCAAGAGAGACAAGTGACTATTGTGGGAAGTCCAGAGGCTCAATGGAAGGTATTTTATTTTTTAATGGATTTATTTGCTTCTGCTTTTGTCACTTCTTTTTACTTCTTTACTTCTTCTGTAGTAAGTACAAAGGTCATTTCACTTACTCAGTCAGTCAGAGTATTTTGAAGATAATGAATGGGAATCATAATTTGAAATTATTTTCATTTTAGGCGCAGTGTATGATCTTTGAAAAGATGAGGGAAGAGGGGTTTGTTCCTCCTAACGAAGAACCTCGCCTCACTATCGAGATTTCCGTGCCATCAGGTATTATGCGCCATTTTCAGATTACAGTTTTCTCAATTTTAACTTTTACAAGTCCTTATGAAATGTCCTTATATAATATTTGCGTTTTTCCAGCCCAAGTCGGTCGTATAATCGGAAAAGGCGGAGCTAATGTCCGAGAGTTACAACGACTTACCGGTATAGTTTTTATAACATAATGGATTCTTATTGGATTCTTTTATGCTGACCAGAATGCGATTTATAAATATTTACTTGTCTTTAGGTTCGGTGATAAAGTTCCCGTCTGAAAGTAGCAACAGTGAGAATACCAATGTCCATATCCTTGGCACTTTTTACTCTGTTCAGGTACTTATTTATTTGAAGATTTATTTAATTTATAATTATAATAACTTACTTGATTAAAAAGTACTAATTAAATAATTATTGTTATTTTAGTCAGCCCAACGGAGAATCCGAGCCATGTTAAATGGACGCAGCCAATGAAAATAACCAATTTCCTGTACAAATTTCATGGAATAAAATGAATTTTAATTAAAGTTTAAATCTTATATGATTATTTGTTTAGCTCGTTTTTCCTGGACTTTTTGATGGCTTTTCAACTAATTGCTTTACAAATTCTGGATTTGAGTAAGACCTAATTAAAATTAACTAAACTATGGTTTTAAAAATTGTGACTGTAACTATCTGACCGTTCGTCTTCTGTGACATGAATATCTAAATACGTCTAAATGTGTACAAAATACTTAAAATGAAAAATATAGCAGCTTTTAACTAACATTTTACACAAAATTTTTAAAGTTCACATTATGGATACTGCTTATACATATATTATATTTATAAAATTAATAAAAATGTAAACTTAATAAGATAAAATCAACTAAATTTTAAGCAATTGTTAACCACAATTAAAATTTAATATAAAAATAATTAGAAAGACTATTATTGTTAAATCTATAAATAATCTCTAGCCATAATATATAAAAAAAATCTAAAATATGAGAATACCTTTAACCAAATTAATTTATTTCTCTCATCAGAAAATGAAAGTGGGATTTAATTTATCAAAGAATGAATACTCGTATGTTTAAATAAATGTAAAGAACTTTTCACAATTGAAAAATGGATGTTATATCTATTTATATACTTTTGTGCAAAATGTTGAATTTTATTTAATAAAGCAAAAATGTTTTTCAAAACTTCTACTTAATTATTTCATTTAATTTTCCTATTAAAGGGTAAAATGTACTAGAAATATATTAATTTCTAGAATATATTGCGAGATTCAAAGTAGTTATGATTTATGCAGATATATACATAAAGTGTATTTATTATTTATTTTGATAGAATTAATTTTATTAAGATTTTTTTAATTAGACGACAACTGAACTTGAAAGAATCATATTTTATATACAAAAATGATCATCTATTCTCTGGTAATGTATTCGGCTGTTGCAATGAAAGCTGCAAATGTTTCTTCACCGGTTGCGATAATTTGGGCTGCAGGAAGTAAAAATCCGTAGCGACCAGTGTCACGAACTTCCAAGGTGTAAGAATATCTATGATAAAGTTAATTTAGCTGGACAACTCATACACAGGTATTTTTAGGTGAATGTTTATTAGATGAATTATGTAGATTTGCTGAAGTTTGAATCATTTTAATTTACCTAAATGCTTTGCTTCCGTAAGCCCAATCATCCGAACCTCCTGCTCCAGCACCTGTTAATTGGGAATATGATTACTCAAGCGTCTATTGGGTTTTTTTATATGAGGACATTGAGAGATAATACTTCAATCTGTCAATGTCAATTGAATAGATTATGATTATCGAAAATGATTGATTTATAACGAAAACTCACTTAAAAGTTGAGTAACACTTCCAACCTATGGAATATAAAATAAAGCATATAAAATATAATTTAAATTCAGATTAAGTTCATGTTTAAAGTTTAGAGGAAAACTTCAATTAGCTTGAACGTCAATGCACTAATTAATAACTTATTATATTAACTCAACTCACTCTGTAAGGTGTACCATGAACTCTTGTTAAGGCAGCTGCTCCGAAATTGCCGAGATCCATCTAAAAATTAATCAATTTATCCTATTTCTTTTTGTTTCATTTAATCCTTATCAAAACTCAATATTTTCATTATAAATATCAATTATATACCAATTCTGCGAATGTATCTGGAAGCGCTAAAGAGAAATAAAAAAAATTTAGTAAAAGGAATGCTAAATTATAATGATATTTGGTATGTTAAGCATATGAAGATATCTTTATTTCTTACTTCTTGTGTAACCCCATGGGCTCAACCACATCTGTATAAATCAAAAAGAAAACAAATTACCTTTATTTAAATTTGTTTTTTGCTTTAATAAAATAAATTATAGTTAAATAGTAAACGATTGTGATCATCATGATAAGAATGATTCATTACTTGAGCATAGCTGTGAAGAGCAAAGTAAACGGTCCAGTTGATTGTCCCAGCATTATTGAGAATGAAGTCACGCATTGCCTTTGTTTCCGGCTCGGAGAAAGCGAAAGGCCCTTTGTAGATTTCCGAGCATTTGTCCGGAGAAGTTCCATCTCCTCCGAACATGTAGTCGAAGTTCCGGTTTGGATCAACTCCCATGCAAGTTGAATTGTTGTTCGACCGGGTCTTTCGCCACAACCGAGTGCTGGTGTGAGAAAATTCATAGCCGTCAATGTTGGTTACAGCAAGAATGTAGAAATCTACTTTTTTGAGAATTTCGTCTGCCGCTCTATGTGTGGTCAATTGGTCAATGACAAAAGTGGCAACTGCTGGACTGATCCATTCTCTTGCATGAATTCCTTCAAAGATAATTAATTTACATCCAATAAATTAACGCGTCGTTTAGATCTGTGTCTAGAGATTTGCTATTTTAAATCATTATAATTAAGAATGAATGGAAAATACTTACCGGCGTCGATCCAAATTGCTTTTTTATTTTCCCCTGGGAATCCAATTTTCATCAATTTTAGGTCTCTTCCTTCAGTACTTGTTCCAATGCTCTGAACAGTGACGATATCTGGATGGGCTGCAGCAATTGAATCCAACCAAGCCAAAATCTTTATGAAAAATCAATGAGTTGATAAATAGTAAATAGATGCAATTTGTTTTTACTTAATTCAAATAAGTAATAATAATATTTTAAATGATAGATTACAGGAGCTGCTCGGTGGTAACTCGTCCAATTAATGTTTTTGGCGTCGGCCTTTCCAACCATTGACTTTTGCTCAGCAATGAGTCTTTTAAAATACAATATATTCCTATATATTTTTGTTTTAAAGAGATAATCGAATAAATGTTTTGGGTTCTTACTCTTCAACGTCTTGAATCATTATAGTATAAGTCAATCCGTTGCTCTTGAGGAAATGTTTAACTCGAGGAATTTGCTCTGGAGTGACCATCATGTCGGTTGGTCCAACTATCCTGGGTTCAAGCCAAAAGTCGATTTCTCCTTCATTCTCAAGGGCCTCGAGAGCTTTAACTTGCTTTTCGGTTTTAGCTTCAACTCGAATTACTTGACATCTAATTGAGAGATTCATTCTCAGTGAAATTGAATGCAATATTTTTCATTCTTTTCACTTACCCATTGTATTTTTGTATTTCAGCTAAACTGAGAGAAACTCCCAAAACAAGAAATAAAATTAAACCCTTCATGTTAAATAATGAGGATAGTTAAACAATCTGCAGGAATGGATTAATAAACGAAATATTTATACCTTTTTTGTATTCACATACCTAATCACGAATAAGTCCAATTGTAGTAAACAATTAAGTGTTTTATGTATCTTACTAATCATACAAGTTTACAATCATTTTTATTTTCATATCTCAAGTTCTCCTATTAATCAAGTGTTTATTGACAGGACTCAAGATTGAGGATTGACATTATCGTATAATACGATAAAAGTGTTAAAAGTTTGTACATACCTAATTATTGTTTCTTAATGCGGTTAAGGTTTTCCATATTATTGCCAGTAATTTATAAATTGCATTTCATTGTGAGGAATCTATTCAAAATATTTGATTATATCATTACTGTTCAGCAGGAATCATTAATCCGACAATATTAATTGTTATTAAAACTCTAAATGACAGAATCTTAAATATTCAGGTTAGAATTTTGTAAATACAAAATTAACAAGTTTCAAATATATTTATTGTTGATATTTAGTATAAATAATGTATGGCTAGGTATGAGCGTATGATTTGGTATGATATCATAAATAAATGCATAAAATTCGAGGACAAATTGTATAAGTTTGTAAATGATATGAAAACATGAGAGGATGTTTTTATCAGGTGGAGTCGGAAGTCGTATTTTCTCCAAGTTTGCAATGGGAAATTAGGTTAAACATCTTCTTTGTTTCTCTTTTCATTCATTTCCCCTCCTTTCCCAATGCTGAGCCCGAAAGGGGAAAGTTGGGACGTGGGTTTCCTATTTACCCCTTTGAACTCTAATTGAATTAGAAGGGAATGAATCTGATTTGCTTTCACCACTTTACCTAAAACTTCCATTTTCTTCAACCCTTCCTGGATTTTCAAAAGATGCCTTATGAAAGTTTAATGTCAGGCGCAGAGAGAAAATTTCGAAAATATAAGGGCGGACAGTATCGATCGGATGGAAAAAAGGGAATTTCGGTTTTATCTTACGAATGTTACGGCTAAAAAATAAGGTTAAGAGGATATTGTACAAAATATTGAGTATGGTTCATCCCTGTTGTGGTCATCCTCTTCAAGCGACTTGTGCTTATTTCAGTCTCTTCGATATGGTGAGCCTCCAAATCCTCATTAACGCCATCGACTCCGCCTTTCTCCTCTCACTTCCGCTCTTTTTCTCTCTCTTGCAGATATGGACATTTTTTAGAACAATCTACCACTCGAACGATTTGCTCACGACAATAGACTCGTGGATCACTGCTGGGAAAATTCCTCATTTCGGTATGAAGGGGGATTGAGACCTTTTCCTACGATCCCCGAGGCATTTATACCCAAATATGCATGGTAGTTCCTCTGCAATGCATCATAGGAGTTTAATCCCCGAATCACTTTGTTTTATTTATCAAAAGGACTTGTGAGTCTTGGAATTCTTGCCTATCTCATCGTCCTGTATGCTGCATATTTTGCAATGTCACTTATTCTCGTCTTTGCTTCTCATAAGGTAACCAAAAAGAGTTACACTCTCTTGTAAAAAAAATATCCCTTTTTTACTCATCAAATGTGTTCGTGAAACCTGAGACCTTAAAGAGATCCTGAACGATTATTTAATGTTACATATAAATACAACTAATTTATTTAATTTTAGTTAAATGGTAATCCTATCCTAATTCATTTAATTTCAGCTGGATTACAAGAAGTGCAATGTATGGATTAACATGGCCACGGTGTTGGTAACGATACAAATTCTCCTTTTCGTTGTTAGTTTGATTGTCGGCCATTACATTAATTTCGTCCAAGAAGACGTGCCAGAAGAGTCAATTTACAATGAGAATGATCTCGAATATAGGATTTTAAAAATTCCTTTGCAAGGGATCTCATTACTAGGTTCATTTTACACAGTTTACGAACTCTGGACGGTTTGCCTGTTTACTGAAGAATTGAGAAATGAAGCCATGAGGGGAGCAGAGTCTATTTCCATTTAATATGAGAATCTATTGATCAAATAAGAATAACAAATGTTTTTCATTCAGTTCAAACGAGTACCTATATCTTTAACGCACCTTTCGTCCCTTTCTATATATTTACTAACTAATTAGTTTCTTAATTAATTTTTTATATTTGGTTTCAAAATTAATTGTTATAGAGTCTTGTTGCATGTAATTACGATTGAGTAATGTAAACATTCCTTAATAAATCTTAATACCCATATCCTTCAAATCCTTTTTTATTTATACGAGGACATTAAATGCCTAATTAATATTTGACTGTTACTATTTATTAAATTATATTAAAAATTGTTAATTATTATATTGTGATTATTTATATATTACAATTATTGTGTAAGTCGATAAGGATATGTGATTAGTGATGATTGCGGATTAAAATATTGTCCAAAATTAATCCATTTATAAAATACTCTCACATGTTAAGCATTAAGAAATTATCATTATACTCTATTGTACATGATAAGAATCTTTACAATGTTAATGTAGCTTTAAATTTTATTACTTATAATTCGACTTGACAATTATTATAAAATTAAAAATAATTGTTTAACAGAAGGTTAAAATTGAGCCTAAATGTAATATGTCTTTCTAGACTAATCATATTTGGCCAGTATAAGCGTAAACACTTTTAAACAAGACATTAATATAAATCGCTCAAAACAAAACATAAGTTTAAAGCAAATGAGTAAATAAATAAATTAAATATAACATTGATCAATTATGTTAACTATTGTTAACTGAGTTTTATTACTTTAACTTGTAATGGAATATTGTTAGTAGTTTTCGAAAACAAGTGATATTATAAATAATTATCTAAATACAATTCAAACGAATGTATTTAAATGAAAATTCAGACGTTTAATAAAAAAAAGTAACTTCGTGTAAAATTGACAAAAACAAATTACAAAGGTAATGGTTGAATGTTATTGACCTTAAAATTCATTAATATAATATTCATAATTTTATCATTGTTTCCGTTCATTATTACGCATAATTAAATCGTTAAAACTGAATCAATTCCAAATCAAATATTAGTAAACATCTTTGAATGTCAAAAATTAAAAAAGTTTGTTCGTATACCGCGATTTTGAATTTGACTAAAAAACATATAATTGGCTCATTTGTGTAATTAAATATTAAAAAAGTGAAAATAATCATTTGCATATTACTTAAAATAATCTCCATTAAAAATAAATAAAAAAAAGTCAAGAAAAAAACGAGAAAAAATTTCCTTCGAACCGGATTTGAACCAGTGACCTATGGATCTCTGCTAGATAACCACTACAGTCCACCGCTCTACCAACTGAGCTATCGAAGGCACGATGTAGAAACGCGCTCCGTTAGCTCTACTTCTTTCATCTACATTTTATCCCACCTAGATACAGCAGCAGAGTTGGTGAATTTCACATTCCTTTATCAAGCGTGTACTTTAATGCAAATTACTTTTTTTAACTTAATATTTATAACTAGACTTAGATAATTTTTCAGACTTCCTAGTTCCACTTAAAAACCTGTGTGGTATCAACAGTATCAAGTCAACAATACAACAAAAATAAAGTGTTTAATAAAGATCAGTAAATATTTATTGATATTTACTTACATATATGTATATTACATATACTATGCTACTAAAGAATGCTGTATTTACCATATATTGGTATTAATATATACAATATATAATGTATAATAGAATAATAATCATGATGAATAGCATTAAAATATCTATTGAAGTTTAATTATGTAGTAATCATACAGTATGAATAGAATTGTTTCATGAAAATTTAAATAAATGAACATGCCAAGACCGGAAGCATTAAAAAGAAAGATCTTTTATTGAAAAAATATACTTTTGATGACTTGAATTTTATTGGAGATGAGTAAGATCTCTTCAGTTCGATCAATTCAAGGTGACCGGGAATCTTCAACTTACCTTTGTTTCATTAAATCCGCACCATGAAGTAATAAAATAAAGCTAATCGCATTCAGGTTTCAGCAATATCACAATTTGGTCAGCTCGTTGAGTCAATTTGTGTTTTTCAAATTACACACATTATCATTGCAAAAAGCAAAAGCGGAATAATAAAACTAATCGCTCGTTTGTATGCTTTTGAATAAATTGTTAAAATAATAGAATGTTTGTAAGTTTGGGGACCAAAAGACATTAGAAAGAATCACGAGAATCAAAAAACGGGGATTTGAAGAGTTTGAAATGAGGTAGGTGAACTTACGGCGTATTCAATGCCATTCGAGTCTTGAATATTTGACAAAATTCTTTTTGGCTCTTTTTTTCTCTGAATGAAATTCGCCCTTCTCTCCAAATTCATCTGCTCTTCCCATCCTTTCTCTACAACACCGCCAGAAGCCCTTTTCCCCCAATTCGCCCTTAATGAAGCCTATAATTCTGATTCTGTTCATGACCCCGCGTCTTGAAAATTTCAATCACTCTCTGAACCGATCTGTCTGAACAAGATGCTGACACTTGCAAACTTGCCAATTTCACTCCTTTCTTTTTCTATGCTTCATTTCACACATCCGCGCTAAACTTCAACGCTGATACCCTTTTCAAAAAGAAAAGAGAACGGTTAATACATCTTTCACAACATTCTACTTTATGAATTGTAACCAAAAACCACAAAAAAATTGCCAATTTATGTAATGTACATGAGTCTTTTGGGTTGTTCACATTTTAATTTTTTTATTACATTTTCCCAAAGAGTGCGAACCATTAAATGTTATTCTTAAAAGGCTGGAAATGCACTTCCTATTTATTATTATTATTATCATATAACTTGAACTCAAATTCTGTATTAATCATTGAACTGCTTGCTTAATAACTATTAAGAAAAACTTAACTCGGCCATTCTAACCCAAATCGTATTAACAGGTTATTCCCCTCATTGAAAATAATAAACAGTCAATGTCCAGTTATGAATAAAGGAATAATAATAATATCGTTTTATTACTACTAACTTTAAAAGCTAAAAGTGTTGTTTTATCGAGTAAGTAATCAAATGCCTGACAGAATGAATCATAATTCATTTTATAAAGAAATTCAAGTTTCTATTAAATAGTAATGTGATGTGAGCATCTTTGAAGTCAAACACATTTGATCTGACTCATACGATCTCCTCTCATGAATAAACTTTTTACCACGAATCTTCTTTCTCAAGGCATGTTTATAAGTGACTTAAAGTTAGTCTTAATATCCTAATAGGAAATATTTTAATGTAATTTAAGAATTTAAAGTTACAAATATTTAAACATGATAAGAATAAGAATACAATTAGCAAATATTTAAAGAAATAACAAGTAAAATAAATCTTATAATACAGTATTTTAAAGTTTATGGATAGATAGAATTGATTAACAAGAGAGTTACATTTTCGACTGGATTTTGTATAATTGGACATATTTTTATATCAATATAATAAGCATTTAAAATTAATTTTTATGTTACAATTATAAATAAAGACTTTTAAAACTGGAAATTTTATCCCTAAATTCTTTAACCTCAGTTGTAATTTTTTAAATATCCTTCTTATTTACAAATTCCTTTTTCTCTCAATTAATTGCTTTACACTAGATTAAAATTTAGAATATTTTAAAAAAAACACCATTAAATAGAAGACTACAAGTAATAATGGAAAATTCAATTCACTTGAAATAAAGAACATGTAATAATAAGAGTGTAAACTATGTAAAGTGAATAACAACCAATGAAATATATTATGTAAATACCTACGAAGTGTTAGATTTGTAAATTTTTATAGTAATGTTAGATGTCGATGAGAGATTAATATCTCTGATCCAGACAGTCGATCTCCCAGACCCTAGCCCATCGTTCAATAACGACCTCCTCCTCCTAAATTGTTGATCATTCCATTACAACAAAACATGCTTGAAACAAAAAGGAGAAAAATTCAAAATAACTAGATTCTCTTCACCATTCAACCCATCATTAAATGTGAGAGGATATGGTTCATATTATACAGATTGAAATGAGGAAAGATGGATTGAAATGATGAGGGAAAACCACGAAGCAAAGATATGACGAACATAATATTGCAATTAAAACAATTCTTTTTTCATGGTGGAGCTCAAAGGTCTCAATACTTACTCGGGCTGTAAGAACGGGAACGTGAGTGCCGACCGCCTCCTCCGCCACCACCACGACGTTTATTGTAGTATGGTGAAGGAGAACGTCTGTAGCCACGATAATCATCTCGTCGGCGCCGAGACTTGCCGTCCATCCTATTGAAAAATTATTCATGGTATAAATCAAATTGACAAATGACATTCCATTCCCAATGACATGAAATTTGCTCAAATGAACAATTAAATTGATGATTGGACTTACGTTGGTTTGCCCATGTAAATGCCAGGAGTGGGTGTGTGAGCCCTTTGAGTGATTGAAAAGTCAACACGGATTCTACGACTGTCAATTTCAATTCCATTACAACTTTCTTTCGCCGCCTTCGCGTCATCAATGGTCTCAAAGTAGATAAAGGCAAAACCTCTAGACCTTCCAGTCTGCAATGTAAAATATTAGATATATTAAAATACAGTTATCAATATCCATTTTCACTATAAATTGAATACTTTTACAATTAAATATATAAACTACAAATCCAGATCAACACATGAGCAGCTAATAAAGCTAATTCCAAGAATTGATAATATACATGATTAAATTATAAAAAACAGGAATGACTAATGTTCTTCGTCGATCGACTTGGGATTCTAAGGATCAAAGGTTGTTTACAAGGAATGAAAGATGAAATTCACAAAAAGATAAAGAATCACAATAAAGAATTTAGAATACCTGAGCGTCAATCACGACAGTACACTCGTCGATGGGTCCATAGCGAGAGAAAACCTCGCGTAAATCGCGCTCGGTGGTTCTCAGACTAAGCCCGAAAACACCCAGACATTTATTAGGGCCAGGATTGTCCTGCAAAAAACGGTTGGATCTTGGCATGTAATTGTCTCCTCTTGAATAACGCTGGTGTGGGGGTCCCCGGTGAGCGTTACCGGGTGGACTAACCCTGTGACCCGGATGGCGACGTCTCCCTGACATTGGGCTCCGCGAATGGCTTCGACCTGCTCCCCTGTAAAACACACAAGACCATTAAATTAAGTTATAAAGCTCATTTTGCAATTATAATCATATACTTCCTTGTTTTTTTATAAGTATTAAAACAAAAGTAATTAAAGTTACCTTGATCTAGAGCGAGATCTGTAGCCACCTCCTCGACGATACCCGCCGCCGGAACCTCCTTTCCTTGTCCTTGAGCGGGATCGTGAACGACTAAATGACCGCTGATGCCGGCTTCCAGAACGGGATCTTTCCCTTCTGCCGCCCGGACCCGGGCTCCCATTCATACGTGGCGACATGCTCCCACCATGTACGGGCGGTTCCTGTAAACAATCCCCACGTTAGTACAAGGTCTGGATGTATGATGCTAAAGAGGTAAAGTGTATGGTTAGTTACAATTACCCGTCGTTCACTCATGATTCGGTTAGGTTAGAGTAGGAAAGGACGCTGTGACCGGGCGAGGAGGCGAGATATCAATAAAGTCGCAGTGGAACAACGCCACGAGAGCAGGAAGCGGAAAGCCGAGAATTTTTCTCAAGGCAAACCAGAGGCGGAGCTACCACCCATTATGCAACAGAGGGGGCAAAAAGACCCTTTGCCATTTTACGCTTTCTTTGTTCTTCTTTTTGCTCACTTGAGTGCATGGATTAATAGACGCGATTCCTATAATGTTCTTCTTATATTCCGCGTGAAATGATGACGATATCTTAAGAATTCATAACATTTTCCATTAAATAAGAGCAAATCATTTGTCTTGTACTTTGTCTTTGACTCTGTTGTCAATGAATGATCTTTTTTATTATACGGTATACAGTATTACAAGTTTTTTTTTAAATAAAAAGTCTATAGGTGTAATTAAGTATATTTATACGATTTTAGATTGAATTTATAGAGTGCCTAATAATTAAATAATATTTTAAAAAAAACTAATAATTATTATTAGGTTGTTTTTAAATACTTTATGTTTTATTATACTAACCATAAGCTAAACTAATGGGCTAAAAAAATAATTTGTCATGAAGTGAGTCCTAGATTTTTTTTAGTATGTAATAATTAATAATATCTTTATGACTATGTTGTAATTAGGTATATTTATACTTAATACAATTGAATAAAATATACCTACCACAGCCAGAGAAGGTCTAATAAGATAACTACCTAATAACATATGGTTCAATGTCACTTTGAAATCATGAAACCAATTAAAGATTTATTTATTGGTATAATTATAGTAAAATCATTTTCTCTATGGAATTTGAATTGTTAAAAATTCTTAAACATTGTTCAATTTTATTAGATTTTATATTTTTAAAAATACTAATAATGCATTGCAAGAAGAATTGAAAAATGACTCTTTCTCAAAAGCTCAAAATCCATGTTTGAGCGAATTTTCTCTTTTTCTGCCAACTTAGCACTTATATTTCGGAAGCAAACTTAATATTATTTATCGAAAGAAGAAAGAAAAGATAACAGATGAAAAGGTAGTAAACCCGCAAGCAAGCTAGAAAATTGAATCTTATATAAATTGAAATAAAAAAATCGAATCAACACGTTAAAAAATAGAATTCAATGAAATAAATTGATTTCACCTCTAGAAAAGACTCAGAATTCTTATTTTGGTCTTGGTGTTCTCGAATGTTTTCAAATACGTCAAATTTAAGTTTGAAGCCTTTTAAAAATTAACAATTACAGTAATTTTTCTTTATAAATATAAATATATTAATTTATAGGTATGCATCTTTCTCTCATTTATTATATCAATTATAGAATAATATTTATTTTGAATTGGTTAATTGTTGAAAAAATGTTAGTGAAATTTACACACATGCAATTTTTCAGTCAATTAAAATCTCAGGGTTAGATTTCATGCACAGTTTTATAAAGGTCAACTGATGATGCACGAATCTTATTCTTAAACATTACATAACATTATTTATTTATTAGAAGTGGAAGTGATAGAAAAGGCAAAAACAGGCGTCTGCTGTCCAATACAGAACAAATGTTTTTCGACATTTTTATTGATGGGTTCTTTTCTTTCCAACAAGCTTTTTGTTCCCCCTTAACTCAAAAGGTCACCTGAAAATTGAATACGGAGATACATTATGAAATACATTATGTTCGCTATCTATCCATAAAAACAATATTTTCTACCTATATATTTACTATAGCATTATGCTTTAACCATATTCTGGACATTTGGTCATTTTTTGCATATTGTGATACAATGTCCATTGAGTGATTGGATAGATAAATAAATACAGAATATTATAAGTACAAAATATTTATAATATTGAATATACCTTGGAGGAAAAGTTGTATAATAATGCTTCAAGACTCCTTTAGTCATGTGTTTCCTCTTCCTTGACTCCCATTAATACAAGAAAGGAGAAGATATAAGGCGGATTATCATTCCCTTCATGTCATATCCGAATGACAATGAGTACATACTTACAAGTGCTTTATTGCTTTCTCCCCCTTCCATTATTGACTCTATAGGAAGTGTCTGCCAGAGGTGTAAGGATGATAAATTCTTTCTCTCAACATTCATTTTATCTTTTTATCTCCTCCGAAGGACCATCGAGCACGTGAAGAAGGTAAAAGAGTCTGTGTTCTAACCATGTTAGAAAGTGAGTTTGAGATTTGGGTGTGGACGTGAACCTTTCCTCTTCCACCAACTTCCTATTTCCGCTCCCCAAAACTCTTCATCTATTATGTAGGGCCAAGAGAAGATGAAGAGCCGAATTCGGAATATTATTGAGCCCAACCATCCAAACATACACATTTATATGTCCTAGGCCTGCATAAAATGTTCGTGGCTCTGGTGGTGCGGCCGTTCATTATTCGTCATCCCAACTAGTCGGAAAGATCGTAGTCGACGCATGAAATCTTTCTCTTGTACCTTCCACTTTCTCCACTTCCCTTTGCTCTTGTGTAAAAAGGCCCAAGGTTTCCTCCAGTTTCTCTCTCTTCCTTTTCCACGGCTCTGGCTCTTCGTTCCCGGCAGTTTCCTTTGAGGTTTGGCCATGTCAGGGTCCTTCGCAGCTCCCAAACCCCGCAAAGGTTCGGCGAAGAAGAAGGAAACACCTGTGACTCCCAAAGCTCCTTCGCCACCACCAACTCCGCGGTGGCTAAGAGATCATTTGAAGGAGAATATTTGAACAAGTTTTGAATTCCCTGGCGGAATACAATTTCCAAACAATGCATTATTCACCTAACTTACTTTATATAGATTTTCCTGCTATAACATGAATAATTAATTGAAGTGAATGCGGTGGACGAGGCATTGTGAGTCCTTTCTTTCTTATTCACTGAAGGAGATTTCCAAGATTTGAAAGGGAAAATGACACATGAAAGCTTGAATTGCAGCATCGATAAAAGGTTTGACTTTTCCCCATTTGAATTCCTCTCACGACTTTCCCGGATTCCCTTTTTATGTATGTATGTGATTGATTTTAGAACTTTTTATCTTTATTTCTTAGTATTTTACAAATAAATATGAAAAGGCTTTAGCTCCTTTGGCACGAATCAATTTTATTATAATAATGCAATAAATGAATATGATTTTCATAATTGCGGAAAACTTTTTTTTTCATTTTAACGTTTTTACGTTTGGTTTTGTAATTTGCATTAAAAATGTCTCAATCTTGTGTTTAAAAAAAAAAATATTCCATAAATTAGTAAGCGTTTAAAATTTCTATTACAATTTCAATCTTGTTGAAGTAATTCTAAATTACATAAGTACATACATACGTAGTTTTAGTTAAAAATCCTAATTTAATTTTTCATGATATTACAAAAGAAGATTATAATAGTTCTCCTGAATGAAATGAGTTCCCATTCATCATTATCTAATAACTAAAATTTATCAAGGACTTTTTCTAAAAATTTCTAAGAACTCTGTATTCAATACACATGTACTGTGATCACTTTTGCAACTTACATCCTCCTCGCTATATATAGAAATAAAATGATTCCTTATGCGATATAAAGTAAAAATGTTGGAAATATGAATGATGGGAAATAGGCGTATTAAGGAAGAAATTGAATTGGCTGAGTCTCTTCAACCCATCTTCTATTAAATTTGTGAAGTTGAGAAGAAGAAAGGATTGAATGAGATGGGCTCAAGATTAGTCGAGCCAGTGAGTGCATAGAGAGAGAGAGAGAGAGAGAGAGAGAGACGAACGAAACGGCTACTCCGCCATTATTCTTCATCTCTTTTCCATGATTAAAGTCATCTGGCCATAGATTTCCCCGAAAAGGGCGGAAAATGAGTTCTTGGATGGAACGAGAGACTCGAAGATCAGTTTCTCACATTTCATAGATTGATCAGGAGAGAAAAGTGATGCTCCGCTCAAATATCGATTCCCGTCCAACTTGTTGCTTACATGAGAAAACGAGTCTTGTTGCTCTCTGGGAGAGCATATAATCTATTACGACCAAGTTCTCGTCTCCGTCGTCCCTCCGTGGTCTCTTTTATATTCTTCCCCATCATTTCTCGCAAGTCAGGGATTTGCGGTGGAGGGAATCGACGAGACATTCGCTGCCCCTCTCATTCTCCCTCTCCTAATCCCAACCATGCAAGTCCCAAAGACTCATCCCTCACAATAATCAATATTTCCTCAAAGGAACCACATCTTTTATTTGTTCAATGTTTAATTAAAAGACTCTTTCCAAAAAACGGTTCTTCTTATGTATAATCCAAATATTCTACGCAAAACCGCTGGGAGAAAGTACCAATAGGATCTTCGTTATTCGGATTCTCGTTCAAACTATTTATTCTACGTTCAATTTCATGTATTTCTAAAGATCCTGTTATCAAAACATGATTGTGTCTCTATTAACACACATGCTATAAATTATATAGTCTACCTATGCATAATATAGTAATGACTCCAGCAGCGTTTCAATATTCATAAACATTTATGAGCACTGAAAGGATTCGTGTTAATGAATGTTACCTCTTTTGGCCCATGGCCTCTTTTGAGAGATTTTCATGTTCAAATATATTAATTCAAATGTCGTATATTTATCATTCGCTGGTAGATTTATCAATTATCATGAAAACGTGTGGATGCGTTAATGTTAACACGAAGAATGTCTGTTATCGTATATTCATTATTTCATATAAAAACATTAGTGGTTGTGTCTTAAAATTAATATTTTGAAAACACAAATTAGGAATATTTATAAAAGAATTGGTGTTCGAAAAACTAATTGAACTTTAGAATTGTCTACAGGATTTGAAAATAATTAATGCTCAAATCTTTACTTTCAGAATTTCTAGCTTACTTTTTAGCATTTGTATAAGGCAAATTCAGCTTGAATTTCAAGCCTTTAAATTTAAGTCTGTCGTGTGCCATCCTAGTCTTTTTACTTCAGACTCATATGATTAAATTTGTGTTTTTGGAAATCCATAAAATCATTCCATTTGGCTTGAATATTTAGCCACAATTTGACTTCTGCTAAAATATAATCCGAAATAATCTTTTCCTTTCACATTTTAGTCACGATGACAAAATGGTTTATGAAGATGATTATGAATTATTACATATGCTTACTAATAGATATAAATACTTTTTATAAATGTATGTTTTACATGAACCCTTGAACTTTTATATCTTGTTTTCCCCTCAATAGTATTTATTTATAATCAGATTAATCGCTATAATAGCTTATTGTGAGTTTAATGCTATAATTGAATTCTCAATTGAAAAAGGCCTTTTATGAAATAAATCATTCTTGGCTTGCTGTCTCTTTTTGAATCATTTTCGAAATTTGTTTGAAATGATCTTTATATGACAGACCGGGGGAGCGGAGCATGTACGACATTGGACTCATCGTCTCCCATTTGCGGTAATTAAACTATTTAATTAAACAAGATATGTTTCTCGGAATTCCTCGTGAAGGGGGAACTTTCTTAATTATCTCATTAGTCAGGAGAAGAAGGATTTATTTTAATTCCGTTCTTCATTTAAAGGCATCTGGCCGCCCTGACTGGAGTTCCTTCTCAGCTCCTCCAGCAGTTTGCAAGTTGCGCTTATTTCGAACAGCTCGACTCTGGAATCACTTGTAAGTCTTTAATTTATAAATGAGCCCTTCAACTTTCCCCAACATTCAAAGTCAAGATTATCTTAATTTTGCATAACCAAATATTAATTATTACAACGTCGTTGGTATTAATCATTGTCTCATCTTGAATCAAAATAATTTCCGCTTTGGATCTAACCAAACAATACCCGGAATTTACTCGTCTAAAATTATTAAACAAACAAGTACGAAAACCAAATAGAAGTAGGTATAATTAATTAGGTAGTATTAATTAGTTATTTGCTTTAGAGTAGGCCAGACCTGGGCAAGACCTAGGCCAGACGTAATTTAATTAAGCCATAATTTTCCTTTTTCCTCATCTCAAATCTAAATTGTTGTTTTGAATTTTAATATAGAAAAGTTTGGTTTCACCATCTCATTAGCTAATTACAAATTTTGTCTTGATTTCACGATTTAAATAAATATAAACTTGCATACAAATGAGATATTCCCTTTTACTGTCTTTTATTTGTTTATTTCCCTTATACAAATTAACTCAACATATAAATGGAAGATATGAAGTATGAACGTGTGGGACTTTCTATTTACCTCAAAACCACACATGAACCTTTCATTCGATGATGACAAATGACAAGACACAAAAGACTTTCACATAGCGTGAATTTTAATTTTATCTAAAAATTCCTCGTTGTAAATAACAAAGATAGAGAACTTTGTAAAAGATAGATGTTGATAAATTTATAAATAAATATACATAGGGTGCGTGTGCTCAATATCACATTTCAATAATAATAATAATAAACTTTCATACATAGCCTTAAAAAATCTCTTTGATTTGAGTGCGTGAAATGGGGAATTTCTGAAAATCAACAGCTCATTCACTTTTATCTTGTTTTTGTTCAAAGTAAATCATAGAATATCATAAGTATCTACTTGATTTCAATATTGATTGTCTGAAGAAAGTGTGAATTTTTATTTCTTGATTCCCTTCACTTGCGCTGTCTTTTGCCAAACATTATCTAATCTAAATAGCAAATAATACTTTATGTATTTTTACTGAATAGTTCAAAAGTGTTTTAGCCTACACGAGGATTCACAGGAAAACGAGGTTGGTTCATCAGCAGTTAAATATTTAAATCAAATTCTCTTTTATTTAGAGTTGAAGGTCGTGGAATTCATTAAAGAATCATAATAGATGATACATAAGAACATGATATCCATGTGTAACTATGTATGCTCTTCTTATAAGCTCTGCAAGTTATGTTTCGCGTTCGCATCACTGAACTATAAAGGTTGAAAAATGGGAACTTTTCTCAATTTTGATTGCGAAATAATCCATAGATCCTAGTTCAAAATTACAAAAGAGAATTTTAAAGGAAAAAGCAATTTCAATAATAGCCCTACCAAACTATATCCTCTGAGGAGAATTTTGAGAAAAGAATATGGGAATTGGGAAAAGTGCAAAACTATACATATTTTATATACCCCAAGTACTTATGTGTGTATTCCTTGGATGATTCGCTTTGAAGTGGAGACGAATATTATTGAGTTGAAAAGGAAAAAAGGTCTCATAAGTCTCAATAGAAGATTCTATCTATTATTCCATTCAAAGGCCGATGGTGGTTAGGAAATTCATCTATAAATGAATCAGGGTCACGACTCAGAGTCACAGCATCAAAATTTCAATGTCGGATTATGCGAGTGGCATGTGAGCTCATGTCATGAATGAGATAATAGAAATATTTTCATATTCATTTCAAGCCTCCTTCTCCCACACAATTGAGTCTCGCAAGAAGGCATTCCTACTCGTATATTGGGAGAGTGGAGGAAATTGAGAAAGAGTTATTCCTAGTTCTTTTGAACCCTAATCCGCAGTATTCTTTCCGCCACAAAGAACTCGCCCCGGACAATAAAAGGAGTTTCGGAGAATTCGGAAAGTTTGAATCCACTCTACATTTATTTAGTGTACCGCCAAGGGGACAGGGGAACGAGTTGGTACGCCGTCCTCATTGGAACCCTCGACGTTCATGTTTCCAAAACGGGGATAGTTGAGGTAAAGAACTCGCTTTTGCCCCTTCCGACTTTATGTCTCTTTTATAGGGTATGTGGCGGGTGTGCAGATTGGAATTTCAAATTCCATTCCGTCGGAAGCCCCAAATAAAACTTCCCGATTTTACACTTGATAAATAGGACATGAACGCGGTTTCACGGAGTCTTGGGATGGGTTCCTTTTTCGGCGAGTCCATATTGGACGATTCTCCGAGAGAAAATACGATCGTTACGCGCGAACCATGTCAACTCCTACGGATCGAGCAAAGAGACTTTCGTCTACTCTGGCAGGTGAGTTTCACTTCTCACTTATTCTCTTTTTACCATAAAAGCCTCTCGTGCACGACAAATGTCTCTCTCCTCCAACAAGCAAAAAATTAATTAATCATCTTCAAATGAGCTCCTGAATCACTTTGTGACAACTCTTCACGTCCGGCGTGTCCTTTTAATACAGTCAGTGTTAACCTATTGTTTAAATTATAATGTAATAATTATTATTATAACCACATAAAAAGTTAATAAAAATATTCAATATATAAAATACTTTTTAATAAAAACTAAATGAGAATGTCCATTTCTAAACTATGTAATAGATATAAAAATTCGAAGAACTCTAGTTGGTTGAAAAAAAAGATAAATGAATTTAAGGCGATGGTCAAAGCGATGAAAGAAAGATAGATGTGGACGAAAGAAGAATTGATGGCTGTGAGGTGATAAGTGTTCAATTTAACCCATTGACACGAATGACTTAAGATTAAACTCCGAGTGAGCACAGTTGTATGCGTACAAATAAACATTAATAATATCACCAAAAGAAAAAAAACATTTAATAAATCAATCGCTTGGGTTGTAAAAATAATATATAAATGCAAACAGTTGAGACAAGAAATTGGAAAAGTTGTTAGAGAAGAAAGACTAATATGAAAAGTAGAGTGTATGGGACTTTGGGAAAAATTAATTTGAGTTGAAATCCTTTTAAGAACAAATTGGAAGAGGGGAGAAACGAGTGAGTAAAAAGTGTATGGCGAAAGAGCATCGATTCGATTTCAGTCCTAATGGACATCCGGGGAGTATCTGTCTTCTTCCTCATCCCACTTTCATTTCAAAAAGCTCATTTAGGATTATTGCACGATGGTTATTCTGAACTTCAATACACCACACACATCTCTGAAATGAAACGAAAAGGAAATCCTATATTTTCTTTCATTTTATTAACCACTTGCATTTGATATATTTTACTTATAAATACATTGAGAAATACCTTTTATACATTAGTTTCGAATAGTATTAATTAATTGATTTATTAGTCAAAAATTATTAAATTTGTTACTTTTTAATTAGTAAATAGTAGAATTAAAACACTAAAGTATTCAAAAAGTACTAGATAATGCATGCAATCAGCATCATAATATTATTACACACACACATTTATAAAGAGCAAATGAAAGAAAATCACAGATTTTACCTATTTTTTAAAATCCTTATTGTAGGGATTATTACCAAAAAATGTTAGTCTTCATACTTATAATAAACTTTAACCCGAAACCAAAAGTATTTTTAGTTAAAAGGACATTTTTTAATTGCTCTCTCAGACTTTTCCCAACTTTATACTCCCATCTTAATTCCTTGGTGAGCTTCTAATAAAATTATAACACACAGCCTATTTTCCCTTAATTCTCCTTAAGACTTGACTTAAGACTTTTACCATTTTAAAGAGAATATCCCAAATAATAAGAGACGCCTTTTATACTCTCTAATGATAAGTACAACTGAGGTGGGCTATAGGGACTAACTAGCATTAAGTATACGCTTCCCTGTTCACCATTAAATATGACGTTGGAACTCTAAGCAAGCAGCATATATGAGGAAAACTATAAAAAGACTCTTGAATTTTCACTGCTTCGCTTTTCCTTTACCAGACATATAAGAGTTTAATTTGAAAGCCGAGCTTTTGAATCATTATGAATTGAGTCGAATATTTATGGAATTAAGGTCACGTCTTCATACGAACGAAGAGATTATAAAGGAAAGCTTATAGATGTTTACTACTTCATATAGGCCTTCTAAATACTACTTAATAGTCCTGTTGTCCTCTTATGTATTTTAAGAAAGTTGGGAAATTTCTCAAATCCGAGTTTACTCCGTTGAGAAAGGATTGGCTGGAGTAATTAAATCTCAAGCAGTCCAGGAACGTTGACACTTTAAGAATTTAAAATATGTTGAGGAGATTTATGAAAAGTCTCACGCTTTTAATGAACCCTTTGTCCTTAAAGGGTTTTTGAGAGAAATCAGTTCTGTTGTATTAATGAGCCTATATTCACCCTGTTCAAAGAGCTATCTTAATTGTTCGAATAAGGCCCTATTATATTAATGTAGTAATATATACATAAATATAAGTCTCATTGGTATTCGACTCACTACATTTCAACAGAGGAGAGCGAGAGAGAGAACAAAGGGAGTCTCTCGAGAGACCCTTTCATAAATTCCTTTCCTACTTCAAACCCAATTTATGTAATTTTAAATTGATATTAAATAAATATTAAGGTTCTCTTCGGAACTTTCGGCTTTTTGATCATCAACCAAGGAGAACTTGTGCTGAAGTGTATTTAATTTCATCTTGTTAAATGAATTCAAAATGATTTATGCTTTGAGTCTATCAAGAATACATTTTACGCTTGAAAAGTAACAATTAAGTTGAATGACTTGTACTACAAATTGCAGTTATTAATTATTATTAATTCATGTTTAAAAAATATTTAATATGACATAATTATTCGTTCCATTATAAAATGGTATTTATTATTGAATTGTTGAATTAATTAATTAAATTTTGAAAATTCATATTATTCTTTGAACAATGTTTATAATCATGTTGATCATTTGAATCAAATTCTGTCTGCGGTCCGACTTCCCAAACAAATTCCACCTTTCATTTCACAATCATTAATTTAGCTACAATATTCACGTTTTGATTAGCCTTTTATGAATTCAACCATTCAATTCATCGAAATTAGATTTTCAAGCTTAATTCCATTAAAATTTACTGATAAATTCTATTCAAAGAAATCTCAATTTAACGCTACAAGTAACAAGTTCCCAACAAAAACGAAACATGTATACAAATAGGATACTTACTTTGCCCATATTTATGTATATAAAGCTAGATGAAGGTCCATGACTCAATTTTAATCTTCAAATTTTTTAGCATCCAATGACCAACAATAACGTTTTGCACAAATGCATTTCACAATTGAAGCAATTTGCATCTCAGTGGAGTCCAGTTTCTTAATTAAAATATAGATCGTCAAAATTACGACCCTCCACTGATTAGGCTAACAGATTTTATATATTTTCACACCTTAGCTTGAACGACGCTGAAAGATTACAAACCAAGTCACATTCGCATATTCACATTTTGACATGACCTGATAAAGACAGAGAAAGTCTCGGCCTGAACAGCTGAACAATGACAAAAATATCAATTTGTTTTTATACAAAACAAACGCTCTTTAAACATTTTGGTATTCAATCCGTATACTTCTTCAAATCATAAGAAATCCGCAAAGAATCTGCTGTGTCTGTCACTATACATAATCAAATACAAAATATTGAATTCCCAATTCACTTGAGAGACATAATGCTTGTCCATGTACCTACTTAAATATATTCTCATATATGAGATACTTTTACTTATTAAAAGGTATATACTGTATTGCCCCTATTAGAAGCCGGACCTCTAATACAAGCCGGGTCTCTAATAAAAGCCTACCATGATATAGTTGACTTTCAGTTAAACATGCTTTAATTTCTGCTTAAATTTGAATCTCAAGCCAGGATTAAACACAAACATGTACTTTTAACTATCTAAATTTAATGATATAGATTCTGAGCTCTCTGTTTGTTCTAATAGTGCTGATTAATTTTATCATATTAAAAGTGAATTAAATAAAAACAAAAATTTAAATGTTATTTGCATTTTGACTAAATTAATAAAAGCCGGGCCTCTAATAGAAGCCGGATCCCTAATAGTAGCCGGGGTTTGAAGAGAGAAAAGTTAATAGAA
>VJMY01000855.1:0-28802 GCA_009869795.1 Neelides sp. FZ-2019
CCAGCAAATAATTTTACCCTCATTTTTAAAAGGAATGTTTAATTGCAATTACTCAAATTGCGTTTCTTCTAATCATATTCACATTAAAACCTAATTATCTAATAAAAAGTGAATTAAAAATGATTCATAATTTAATGCCAATTTGTAAATTAAATGTTAAATAATGAAAAATTCATATTTTAATTAGCGCAAGTTTTATTGAATTGAAATACGTGAAAAAAGATGAAGAACATAAATCTTAATCGCAATTAATAATTACAAGTTTAATTATTTTTAACAATAAGATACTTTCCGTTTAAAAAGGCAAAAGTCTGGCTGTAATTAACAATAAATTAAATATTTAACTTAATTACTTACATTACTTTCAACTTAAGACTAATATTAAATGAGGAACACAAGTGAATTAAAAGAACGCTGGAGCTTATTTGTACGTCATAAATACATAAATCTATGATGTATATTTTAATTGATATTAAGAAGTGTAATAATAGCCAAAATATTCAATACTGGTTCAATCATAATTGAAAAACATGAATTTTTTTAAATTATATAAAAATGGCAATGGCTTGTCAGTTTAAAAGGGATTCACACAAGTACATTTGATGGTCTCAAGAAAATTAATTAGCTTAATTGTTTAAAATAAAGCTGAATAATTAAGTAAATAAATAATGATCATCTTAAAAAGTTAAAAATATTAAAAGTACAAAATCAAATAAGATCAATTAGGTAAGTAGTTAATTATTACAGTTAAAATTCTTAATTTGTAATGAATAAAAGAAGTTAGAAATTATATTTGGAGATGCTGCGTCACGTTGAAGGTACTTGANATAAAGCTGAATAATTAAGTAAATAAATAATGATCATCT
This sequence comes from Neelides sp. FZ-2019, assembly GCA_009869795.1. Taxonomy (NCBI): domain Eukaryota; kingdom Metazoa; phylum Arthropoda; class Collembola; order Neelipleona; family Neelidae; genus Neelides; species Neelides sp. FZ-2019. Next base: position 867 of record VJMY01000855.1, read on the forward strand.
TAAAAAGTTAAAAATATTAAAAGTACAAAATCAAATAAGATCAATTAGGTAAGTAGTTAATTATTACAGTTAAAATTCTTAATTTGTAATGAATAAAAGAAGTTAGAAATTATATTTGGAGATGCTGCGTCACGTTGAAGGTACTTGAATTATTCTTGAACGAGAACCATAAACACTTTTCTCCTCGCATCCCGCAAGTCTCCGCACACAGGTATTTTCATTTCAAAATGAGCAAAATACTTTTTGTAAATTAACATCTGTAAATTAACAAATATTATAAGTCATTTAAGCTCTGCTCAGGATAAAAAACCCCGTAAAATTCCTTAATTGACCTTCAAAAAACCTAAATAGGAATAAGATCAATCTAAATAATTTTTAAAACTCAAGAGCATCAGTGAGCTAATTACAACTTTTTGTCAATGAAACCACTGTATATACTACTTAAATATTAATACCTAGTCTATAATAATGTTAATTTATCTAACACTACTAATTACTAACATTATAGTATGATAATTAAATGTTTAGTTAATGACTAAAATATCTAAATTCTGTTAAATTAAGTACTTTTTTAACTCCAACAAACAATATTAATATAACAATTATAATTTAATTAATAAATTGTTATATTCAATTGTAATATGGTTAAATGTTATATAGTAGAATATAGATAATTATAATTTATAAGATTTGAAGATGATTCACTCGTGTGAGATAATGAACATTTTTGGTTTTAGAGGGATGAGAAAACACTTATAATTTTTGGTGGATGGGAAAATCCTAATTTGAAGTTTGACACGAACTTCAAACGCCCGTAATTCATTTCACATAACTCATTTACTATTAAAATCTACAGTTAACGCACTAATACTAATATAATAACTAATAACAATTAAATCCAATTATCAGCAATATATTTTATCCTTGTTGATTTCAATGATTTCTCACATGATTTCCGACCATATGAGGATTTTCATTAATTTCTTCTGCATTTCCTATTTTTAAATTTTTAATCCAAGACTATGGAGAATCCTAATCATACACTGTTAACTAACCTAGCTTTAAGAGCAAGAGAATGATTTATTTTCTACCTACATACATTATATAATCTAAATATGATTATATAGTCTATGGTGTCCATAATTCAGGTGATTACAGATATAGTTATGTAATTGAGTAATTTAATAGGAGTACTTAACCCTTGGCTATATTTCATATTATATATATTAAGTATTCTTTTTTATGCTGTAAGTATTGTTAAGTAAGGTTAAGTGAGCTAATTGGCTAATTTCTCTCTCATTTAACTGTCTTTTTCACACACGTACACGTTTAGTTAAACGTTATTCAGGAAATTGATACGTTCATAAGAAAAGTCAAAAATGACAATTCAGGAAATTGATCTTATCTGCATGATTTTTTCTCGAAACGAATAGTTAAAAAATTTAAACCCAATTTCTCAATTTTTAGCAATTTTATAATTAATTTTCTATTTAAAATAAATTACAATTCCAATTAAATTAATATAACAAATTGATAATTTGTAATAAATTAAATACGTACATGCCAATGTGGGTTAATTTAGGAATTTAAAGAAGATAATGAAGTTGATTGCATTCTCTATTGAATCCAATTAGCCGGAACCCACAGTGGCTCATTGTCCACTTTCTTGATGATTTTGAGGAGACGCTCGAAGGCCTTGGGCAGTTCGTCGTTCACGAGGATTTCGTCAAAGAGATGTCCATACAAATATTCGATCCGCTCGGAGCTCTTGAGGATCTCGTGGAACTCCTCGTCCTTTATAAGAAAACACCATTAAGCCAATTTCCATGCAAAGAAGAGGAGTGGAAGTGAAAAAGAGAATAAATACGTGGAGTGCGCATCGACCGAGTTGAGTTTATAGGAAAAAAGTTACTTGGAAAGAATTAATGGCAATTAGTGTGTGAATTCAAGGGACATTTGAGTTTCTTTCAACTCTTCTCAACTCTCTTGGGTTTCTCGTTTAGCTCAGCGTTTAATTAGTAAAGATTAGTTTAGCACAAGAAAAGGGCCACTCCAAAAGCTTGCCTTTACATTACAATTCATTCAACAAATTAACAAAGCGTCATTCAAATAATTTGAGATTTTGAACATAAATTAGCTACTTATTTAGTGAATTAGTATTAAGTCAATTACGATATTTACATTTTACAGCAAGAATTGGGTACGGCGACGTGTCATTAGATTATGCTCATTAAAACATTTAAATTAAAGAAATTTAAAAACAAACATTAAAATTAAATGCTAGCTTTAAAAGAACATTATCCCACATTCACTTGACCAGGTATTTATTAGAAGAAGCGGCACGAGACTTTAAAAACCATTTAAATAGTTAATCGTTTAATGAGAAAATAAATATATAGGGGCTATGAAATGAGAAGAGATTAGAAAGAAAGAGGGAATAGTAAGGACTATAAGCGAATCGAGAGAATTGAGGAGAGGGAAATTTAAAAAAGGGGGAACGTACGTTGAAAGCGCGGGAGTTGGTCTCATCAAAGGTAGACTTGGCGAAAGCCTTGTGCCGCGAGCACTTGAGTACCTCGAACGGCGGCGGCTTCACGTACACGATGTACGGCTTGAACTCCGCCGTCCGGAGCATCTTGAGAGCCTGGGAGTGCGGGTTGAGAACGGCGCACAGGCCGGACTGCACAATGCTCCGCACGTTCTCGCTACTCGTCCCGTACAAATTACCCTTGTACTCCCCGAACTCGATGAACTTCCCCCCAGCGATCTCCTCCTCCATCCGTTCCCGACTCACGAAATGATATTCCTTCCCTTTGACCTCTCCAGTCCGCGGGGGTCGACTCGTGTCTAGGAACAAAATTACGTCATTGAGTCATTAAGTCTCATCCCATTTAACGTGTTCAAATTCAAGTACACAGTCATTAGGTTTTCCAAGAATCTAAAAAATATGAAAAAGAGCTGTTTACATGGTATCGTTGTTTTGTACTTGGTAGGGTCAAGGTCCAGGATCCTCCTCTTGAGTTCATTGCGGCCGACGCCAGGCGGGCCGATGAGGACGATTGGGCGGTAGAAGTTCGGGCGCGGGTAGAGCTTCCCTACTTCCTCATACGTGGCCAGCTCGTCGCGGTCGTAGTCCTCGTTCTCTGACAATTCATATGCCACTTTTTTAGCGCCATTCGACCCGCACCCGCCGTCCCCACAACCCCCATTCACTCCTTCACACACCAAACAAAATTTTAAACTCTTTTCTATGTATCTTCACTTAAAGCCTTTACAAATGCCCAATTTAAGCTTTTCCATTTCCCGAGAATTGAAACTTATTAGTATTTAGAGTAGGATTCCAAATATTTTTACGGGTGAGTGCGAGTTAAAGGTTATGAAAGAGGACCAATTGCTCGGTGGAGAAGAGAAAGACTCGAGCATCGTGTGCGTTAAATAAAAGAGCCATCAAAGGAGACGTTAAATAATGTAGAAGAAGTTTGGAAGGTGAGAGGTGAATATTTGAGTGGGAAGTTGGAGGCGAAGGAGCTCAATAATTCATTCACCTTCTGCGTTCACGTCTTTCGTCCGGGCCATGAGAGTTCGTCTTTCTTGAAGGGATCGACTGGGTATTAAACCCGCTCGCATGCTTTTATCCCCTTCACGTCGAGCTTGCCACCTACAATAAACACAAATTATTGCTTATATTTTTCTTTTTTCCATTAATACAACAGGGAATCTTGCACTACAACTCAACTTTAACTCTTTATCATTTAAAAAAAGACCACTGACCAGTAAATATCGTCTTGAGAGACAATGTGGAGGACACTTCCTTTCTTGAAATCCAACCCAGCCTCTTTACATGGAATATGCGGATCGTCTTTGGGATGAAAATCGAACAAACACCGAACTCGCACTTTGCTTTCACGCTAAATCAACAATTAACAAATATGAAGATTGACAGATTAGAAAGATAATAAACTTAAACATTGCAGTTAAAGCAGTAAATTAACAATTAAATAAGGAAATAGTGATTTTTACCTTTTGCCTTCCCGAGTCTGCAGGGACGAGTTTGAAGGTGATGGTTCCTTCTGAGGCTTTGAGAATATTGAGAACGTCGTCTGGGGATTTTCCCTCGACGGACAATCCATTGACTTCCACGACTTCATCACCAGGATAAATGAGACCCGAACGGTCCGCCGCCCCGCCGTGCATCACCCGAGCTATCGTGATCTTCCCACTCTCCTCGTCCTTTTTGATCGTCGCTCCCTAAGGAAACACGAGTACAAATGAGGCAAAAGCATCTTTGAAACAAAATCAGTTCTGTAAAGACTCAATTCATTACTAAATACACAAACAATCAAAGGTTTAAATTAAACCGCTTAATCACAAATAACAATTAGTCATAGTTAATTAATACAATCACCAGCAACATCAATAAAAGTATAATTCTTTAATATTAGTTAAAATGGAAAACTTGTTCAGTTTAAACTCCCATAAATTAGTTTTTCTAATTAAAATCTAATTATTCTAATTGAAAATTAAAATAAATAACAGTTGAACGTTAAATAAGTCATCTAAGTCATGCTTTTAAAAATAAGTTTTATTTACAAATTTATTGAACTTTAAGGACGAATTGACACAATATTTACCTGGCTCATAAATAAAAACACATTGAGAAGTAAAAAGTTACTAGACACTAGAAAATTGGAAAAAAGCAAAAGAGCGTTAAAAAGATTTCCAAACAGCAATTTAAAAAATTAAATAAATGTTTAAAGCTTTAGCGCCTTACCACGATCGGCTCAGCTGTTTTGGCCCCATCCTAAAGATCCCCAAAGAACAAGTTCGTTTAGAATAAATAGTAAAAATAAGAAGAAGAAGAAAAGGAAAATTGAAATTGTGAAGTTCACATTAGGAAATTACAATTTGTAATTTACATTAAGCACAGTTTGTACAATCATCAATCCATATAAGTTCAAACTATAAAGAAGAATAAAATAGAAAAGTTTTTTTTAAATAAAAATCTTCATTTGATATTTAAAGACGTTTGAAGTAATTTAAGTACACATTGAATAGTTGCATTTATAAAATAATTATATAATTAAATAAATAATATACATACATATAAATTGGAAACTTGATGAATGAATGAATTAAGATTAATTTTGCGAATTGTAATAAATTAATTAAAGATTCTTACGAGTGGCTCATTTGATTTGACGAGTTGAACAATTTTAATGGTTTCTTCCTGGTCATCAGGGTCAGGAAATTCCCAAGGGAGAAGTTCCGGAAGTTTAGGGAGATAATCCTTCTGAGCCACGATGTCATGGGAGTAGAAAAGCCCCTGAAGGTGCGGACTTTGAAGGAGGTCAAACAAATCCGTCGCGTCGGGATTTTCCTCTGTGGCGTGCGGGCCCAGGAGGTCAAGAACATCTTCGGAAACTTCCACCGAGTTCGAGAGCAAAGGATGGAATCGCTCGTCCTTCTCGATAATCGTGTTGTGAACTCGGACCAGCGCGTGGAGTTCTCGAGATTGGAGCAAATCGCTCAAAAACCCGATTTCTTCGTCGCACCCGGATGGAAGGGTCGGGCGGGACTCCTCAAGGGTCACCAGCAATTTAGATAGTGCTAAAAATAAAATTACCCCAAATTAAATCAACTAAACTCAATAAGAAAATGAGACTGTAATTTCAGTGGAGAAATAAGTGGAGAAATGAAATTATTTATATACCATTAATAAGAAATTTTTGATTGGGCATTTTCATATCAATATTAAATGAAAAGAAATTATAATTATTTTGCTAAGCTCAACTCAAGAATTTAGTTTGGAGGCTTGAATGCTTAAAGACTTGTACCATACTAAGGAATAAGTGGAATGTTAAATAAATGAACCAAACTTGGTTTAATATAATTGGATAAATAATTAACTAATTGTAAGGAGGTGAATGAGGTAAAAGTGACCTGGGTCCCAGCGTCCGGTATCCAGCATTCTGACCGTCGTGTCTTGCTTAGCCGTTTGGCACTCAATGAGGGCGAGGTGAATTCCTTGCCCTGTGTGATCTCCACTCAATTCCTTGGTTCGGGTTCGGGTAGTCCGGATCTCCGAAAGGGAGAACTCTGGTCGGTTATTCGTGGAGTCCGCAATTGACGTAAAACTACCGCGACATCTCACAGTCCCTTACTTGCAACCAACGAGATTTCTCTACCAAATTCTCGCCCCGACACCCGAATTAACAGCGGGAATTGGAAATTCGGGCTAATTGCAATTAATTGTAAGTTATTCTTATACAATTAATTTCGCCTGTTAAGTCATCAAAAAAATTGAAGGATGGAGAGAGCCGGGGTTTAACTCTCTCCCTGCTCAACCACCATTATAAAAAGTAAGTTGAGCTCAATATTTACAATTAAAATCTCGTTGAGTTTTAAAATGGGTCATTCAGATTTCTTAACGTCAAATGACTCATTTCAATTGATGATTCATAAAAGTCTTTTTAACGTCAACATTGTTACATGATTAGATAAAGCACGGCTTTTGTTAGCTTTATAATTCTTATCTTTATTCAGTTAGAAGTTGAAAATTGGCAATAATGAATATTTTTTTTAAAAACCTTAAATCTCAAGTAAATCTAAAAAAATGACCATATATATTTTTATTAATAATATTTTTTCTATTTATATATAATATAATAGAAGTATGCTAGTTACTTTGGTTTCGATACCTACCTAATATTTTTTCCTTTTTAGTTTAAAATGATGGATGGGAACAGCATGAGCGACATTGTGATCCAATCCCGAGAGCCTCAATTCACGAGCCTCAAATGCCCTAAATGTTCGGCCACTTGCGAGTTCTTCACACCAGCAAAAATGACGGTTCTCAAAGTTCGGGTAACATGTCACAAATGCAGCAATCAGATCCCCTACGACCCATCGGCTCCCAAGACCTTCAATTCCACCACGACGACGATACCTTCGTCCACAACCTCCGACCGCCCTGCGAGCTCCTCAATGACCAACGAACGAAATAAATTCAAAATCGGTTCAGACGAAACTCCGCTTTCTCTCGAATACTACGAGATTTTGGGCGTGCCCCCCACGGCCACGACCGCCGAGATCAAAAAGAAATACTACGCTTTATCCATGAAATTCCACCCGGACAAAAACGACTCTGCTGAAGCGGAGGAGAAATTCAAAAAGATCTCAGAGGCCTACCAAGTTTTGTCCGATTCGGACTTGCGAAGGAAATACAATGAGTTCGGTCCGGACCGCGGGGCTCCAGAAGGCGGATTCATGAATCCCGAGGAATTCTTCCAGAGGCAATTCGGCGGTGAGAGATTCGTTGACATTATCGGGGAATTGGGCATTGCCAAGCATTTCAAGGATGTCATGGTCAGCCAGGCCGGGAAGGAAGAGGAGGGCGAAGAGGGAAGTCCGAAAGAGGAGAAAACTTACGAGGAGAAGCTGAAGGAGTACGAGGAGAGGAAGAAGGAACGCGACAAGCGAGTCGAGAAGTTGGCCGAGAACTTGGTGGTCAAAATGGCCCCGTATGTGACCACGGGCAACGTGGGCGAGTTCAAGGTCGTCATCAACCACGAAACGGAGGATTTGAGAGTTCAGAGCTTTGGAGTTCAACTCTTGCAGTCCATTGGATTCATTTATTATCTCAAGGCTAATGAATATTTGGACAAGGACGAGTTCTTAGGACTCCCAAGTTTCTTCCATAAAATTCGAATGAAAGGGCACGCGGTAAATCCACATTTAATTCAAACTTAATTTTATATTATTATAATCCGCTATAAATATACAGTGAACTATCGTTGTAATGAATCTCAAGGGACCGGGTATTTTGGTTCATTATAAACGTAGTCACTTTAATGTAAAAACATACTAGGGGTATTATTTTCTGTTCATTATAGCCCATACATTCGCTAAACCGGATTAATTACAACGGTAGTTCACTGCATTTAATTTTGGTGTTTTAAAATCATAATATTAAAAATTCATAAATGAATGTCATTTTATTTTAAAAATATTTAGAATTAATGCTTAATAAATGCAGTTTCATAATCGCTCGAGTCTTTAGATCTAAAGATCTTTTCCCATTCCAGGTGAGCGAGACGTTTTCCACGGTCAAGTCCGCTGTTGATGTTCACAAGAGCTTCATTGAGCTCCAAGAAGCGGAGAAACGCGGAGAGATGACCGAGGAAGAGAAGAGCCGTCGCGAAGAAGCCGCAGCGCGTAAGGGATTGGCCGCTTTATGGCAAGGATCTAAATTGGAGGTGGAGAGCGTCTTGAGATCTGTCTGTGACAAAGTTTGCTCGGACCCTGCCATCGACAAGTTAACGTTGAGACGGCGAGCCGAAGCTCTCAAGATCATTGGAGAAATCTACAAGAATGTCAAGGACTAAATAAAAACAAAAAAGACCAAATATAATTCTTAATGCGTAGTCCCTTCTAGCTCCAGATCTAAATGTTATTCAAATATTACTCTTATTAACACGTATGTATTCTTTTTGTCTCTTTTTTAATTGCCTAATTAAATTCGTCGCCTGTTCTTAAACCTTTTTCATCATGATTTTTTTTAAAATCAAAGGTTTTTGTTTAAAAAAATATATTATCAGTTTAAAAAAATCGTAGTCTGTGTAGATTTTGTGAAAATCAATGAAGCACATCTGTAATGTGTTTTTGTTCTAAAATTTTGAAAAATGATAATGAATTAAAAAACCAGAAGAACGGATTCAATTTAATGTCAATGTTGTCAATAATGAATTTGAACATTTTCATATTTCATTAGTCTTCTTAATAACATTAAAAAGTTCAATTTATATAATATAAAAGTACCTCATTAGGCACACCAATTGTTTAATTGTTTATTAATCTAATCATTAACTAAAATCATTAACAATTAAGATATTTTAAATTTAATCTAGTATATAAGCTTAAATTTATTGTATTGCTTTATTCACGTCTTAAAAGTTTTATGTTACAAAGTATTTAAATTCTGAAACTTGAAGACACTCCGGTTAAAATATAGAAATTTATACTAATAGAATATTATTTATTTGAAATATTTTAAACTATATTCAAACTATCATTTATATTTAAAATATATATCATTCCTCTCATTAACAATTATATCTTTTCCATTGTATTAAAACGCGTTTCCTAATTTCTAGTCAAATTCATTTTGTTATAACTTAGATATTTAAAGAAATGTGCCTATAAAATATATTTAATTAATAACATCAAATATACTAATTAATAAATACTAATTTATTAACAAATAATTATTGTGCTATTTAAAATAAACGAATAATCAATAACTCCCGACATTTGTATGCGAGTTAAATATTAGATATAAATAGTTAAATAAATTGTTAATTGTTTAATCATTAATAAAAAATTAATTGTAAGCTATCTGTAAATGTTAAAATAAATAATATAACGGTCAAAGCATTTAAATGACAATTTGAGCTAACGCGTAAACAATTAAAACACATTGCATTCCAAGTACATTATAAAAAATAATTTAACTTCATCACTCACTTGTGCAATTAATTCAATTAAAATGAAATTTGTTCAAAAATACCTTTAAGTTATTCTATTAGACATCTATTTTGTCACCTGCCCGGAGCCTAGAGGCTCGACAATTTTTTCCTGACTTGGATTAAAGTTACTTGCATTGACCCCATACACCCCTCTACAACATATCTAAATTTCAGAAAAATCTAACAGGAATACGATTTTCAACGAGCATCCTTTGAGCATAATTTTTTTAATCTCGTCCTAAAATGCTAATTGACCAATTGTCATAAGTGAAGCTCAAGCACTTGCCGTATCCCACACTTTAAAAAGTTTTATTGTGCCGTTTTGCTTATAAACTTCGTCCGTCCGTCGATTTCGTGTTTATAACTGTGCGAAATAGGTCGAAATGATTTTTTAACTGTGTCAAATTAATCTTTAGTAATTAAGATAAATGAATTAAAGGACATTCACTAAATTTAAATCATATCTGAGTAATTACTTATATCGTAATTATAATTACTTTTCTGGGGGGATAGTTTCATGTCATTTTTCATTCTCACATTAATTAATCATGCCTGATGGCGTTCCAACAAAACCTCCAAATGCTGAATGCTGAACCCTCAAGGAGAATTTTCTCCAAAAATTACTTTTGTCCTTCCAACCCTCGTCAATAAAGAACTCTTTGCCAAACTGGGAACTAAAATAGTTATTTAATATCAAATACCTTAATTAACCAATAGATTTAATTTTTTATTACTGATTCATTGAATTAAAAACGTAATTTTTATATATAATTATAGTTATATGTATGTATATAATAGTTTGTTTTAACTAAATAAATAGAAGTATGTATACGAACTTTGAGGAGGTCCACTGGATGAGTGATAACTTAAAAAAATCGAGTATTATTTGATTATTTGATGAGATAATGAATAATATAGGGATAATAGTAATAATATGGATGAGTTATTATTACAATTAAATTGATTTTTTCTCCGGAGTCGTTGATTTTCTTGGAATATCAGAACAATAATTGCCTTTCATAAATAATAGTAAATTATCTATGTGTGAATCCATGATGAAGATTTTGTGTCGTTATTTGAGGAAAAATTTTATTACATCTCTTCTAAAATGAATACGTATTAACCTTCTATTAATTAAAAGGAATGTAGTCAATTGTCATTTCAAAGTAAAGCAATAAACAAATTTGAACGCTTGTTAGATGTTACACCCTATCTATTATTATATTAAAGACTTAAAAGATCACCTCCAAGAAGTGATCATTATACTTTCTAAGTCAATTACTCTTTTAACAATTAAAATACAAAAACGAGAAATGAGAACATGTAAGTTAAAATAAACGGAAACAATAAGTGAGAATAAAATGAATAATTTATTTTGTGCTCGGTTTTTATTGATATGAATGTGAAAGAAGGTAAGGTGTTTGCATTGAAGTGAATCATTAGATTCAAATGTATAGTTAATAGGACAGATATAACAATGTTTCATATATAGGTAGTAAGGAGAAATCCCGTACCGGGCAATATCGGTTCGGAAGTATTCGGATTTTATTCTATGATTCGTCGTGTCTGGCGCAAAAGTCGTGTCGTTCTCCCCTATCATTTCTCTCTCATTCCTTGAAATTCTTTTAAAGAGAACTCATTTGATTAATCCAACTTTATTAAGTATTTTCCTCGGTCCTTGACCAGAAGTTTCAGACTCGGCGAATCCCATTTTATGTGGGTGATATAAAAACAGTATCGTCATAAGGAAAGTTTTATTTTTCCAAGAACCTAAATTAACATTTAACTCGAGTATTAAACCGAGTATGTTGGTTAAAGTATCAATTAAATTGTTCCCAACCACATGAGGAATAAAATACATTCAAATTGATTTGTTTAATTTTTTTATATATGTTGAATACAATTTATTTTAATTTATTGCTGCACTCAATTGAGTCACAATAAATTACAATTTAATTGTATTATTACATTGTATTTAGTTATTTAGACATAAATAATTAATTAGCATTAAGTTTAATTAAAAATAACACTGATTCTTATTTGCTTAAATAACACAGGCATCTCATTAGTTAAAGAGAAATTGAACCAACAAGAAAATATTTATAAGAAATTTCGGGAAAGTCTGAAGTTTCTTGTGAGTGAAAAAAGAAGCATGTAATTATTTTTAGTGCGAATTTGTTCAATATAAGTTTAAAGTCGTAGACATGAATGAGACATCAGTGAACCAAGTTGTCAAGCAGGAATTTCACAATGTCAAGTTCACTTGTAAAAATGTGATAGAATGCCTCGAGTCATACAACCAGGTGAGAATTTCCAACTCTTATTCTTTCAATTTCAAGACTTCAACTATTTGTGCTCGTAAATTAAGTGGATATCTTTGAATTAGATAAATACTTGTTTGCATAAACCTTATGGTCAATTGGTTAAAATTAATTTATTCGATTTTCTAATGCATACTTAAGACACTACCATCTGTGTGCATCTTCTCGTTGGAGTTCAAATGCAAAATATACACAATGTTGCTTAGATAATTGGCATTTTGTATGAGGAGTAAAAGCAAAACGAAATAAAAATATTGTCATTTTCTCTTTGATTTAAATAGACCAAATTATTTTTTTAGCAGATCTTGATTTTATATAGTAAGTTTTCTCATCTCAATTAAGATATAATACATTATCAAAAATTATTAAGAGTAATGCAAAGCAGGTAGTTTAAGTCAGTATGTAAAAACAAAAATGTGAACAAGCGGTTCTTTGGACATTTAACGATCCCATGTTCTTATCTTAACCATTAATGGAACATTAAACACTAGTTAATTACATAGGTACTTATTGATTTACTTTTGCTTAATTACCTCATCTCTTAAAGTATTAACATATTGAATTACAATTGTATAATTAAGATAAGATTGGCTTTTAAATCTTTTTCTCTTTATACATTTCTCTATATAAATCGTAAGCTTTCTAGTTTCTAGTCTTTTATCATATTTTCTAATATTTGAATTTAAACTCAAAAGAGCAAGACTTCAATAATGTCTTTTGTTTTACTAGCTATAAGAGGATATATTTTAAGAATAATTTATTGTTAGTTTATCTAAATTGTTCTGGATTTGTCTAATCGAGTTATAATATTAAAAGAAACGCTTATTATAACATAATTAAAAATGTACAAATGATTAAAAATATATAATAGCAAAACATAAATATATATAAATTTAGTAACCGGCTTTAAAGTACTAATTTTCTACTTAATTTATTTACTTGAGGGAAAAATGCGAGTTGAGTCTTGCCTTTTAATATACTTTCAATATAAATATACATATTTTGACTTTTTTAGCTGACAAACAAGAGGAAGCTATTAGAATATAATAGATTTTAGCATATATGAAATAAGTGTTTAAATTGGAAACAACGTACTGCAATTGGTAATTTATAGCTCTTGTAAATATTCCTCCTTTCATTGTATTTCTTCAAAAGAGTGTTAACCTATTTAAGAACGAGTTCAAAAATCAAATTTTTCAGGATGAGGTACAATAGATACAGATATAACACAAGTGATACGGACACGGAATCATAAAGAAAATAAAGATCATTAACTGAATAATTCATAGCAAGGAGTCTTTAATGAACTCGACGTGTTTATGAAATAAATTTACCGACAACATGAAAAAGTGAGAGATTTGAGGGTGTGTGGGTTGAGGTCGAAATTATCGTCTATAGATTGTTCACTAGCCAGATTCATGATTACAACGTCGTTTCCTCTTGTGAGAGATGACGAGATGTACTATAAGGAAACACACACGGCATTGACTATAAAGTTATAAAAAATAGATTTTTACTATAGAATATCCTCAACACCTCCACATCTCTACAATAATAACACTACGCCTACTATTAATTGCTAATGTAGCTCCAAGGGGTGTGTGAATGCTAAGCAGCCACATTGAATCAAATGCACAAATGAAATACTCCCACCCACTATAACACGAGTGTAGTGGAATTAAGTTTTCCAACATTGTGTATTCATTTCTTTAGGAAGAAATGGCTTTATAAAGAATACAAAATGATTCGCATTGTCTCGTTTTTATGCTTTTGGGTTGGGAATAATGTGAAAAGTGTATGCACAGTCCAGTATAATATGGAGTATTGGATATATCTCACAGATATGCATCAGTATGAGTAATGTAAATGTTCAATGAGTGTAATAATGGAGTTTTGATAAATAGGACCTAATGAAATATCTGAGCATGCTATAGCTTATGTTATGCCTCCTTGGTTCATAGTACAGGTGTTCTTTGTGTATCTCTTGTTCACGTTCATATTGTGTTTCGCTGGGATGGGGTTGAGTGGCTTTTGTTGACGTAGGATTGAGTCACCCATATCAATAGCCTTCCTTCGCCACACTCTCATTCAGAACAGGAGATGTGGAGGGAAAGAGCGGCTGTTCTTCCAAAGCTGTTAACCCAAACCCATCGATATTAGAACAAGACTTTTCACGTCAAAATGGGTTCCGTTGAGAAGGGGGAATTAGTCTGTTTTTTATTTCTCTCGTAATAAGAGGGAGCGTGTGGGTTGAAGTGGCGTGGAAGTCATTGGATAGGAAACGGCCGAGACTCACGACGCCTGCTAAAAGAAACCAAGCATTCCGACGGCCAGACACACAAATACTTTCATTACTCATCGCCTCATTCCAAGAAGATCTTTGGCTCATTTTGCCCTTATTTTAATCGTTCGTAAGTTATACAAGTTATTAATTTATTAACTATGTAATTAAGTTACTCTCGACTTAATTACGCATACATCTAGAATTTATTTATCAGTACTTCGCTCAATTTAAAAATAATTTACTAGATTAATCTTATTCAGTAGAATTAGTCTAACAAATTGTTAACCATGAGTATGTTGCTGTTGCAATGGAAAGATACTTGCATGAAGAGTTTCAAGAGGAAAATGAGTCTTTTGGAAATTAAAAAGGAGTAGGAGGTGTAAAGCGAGGGTTTGTTTACATGTTTAGTTTAGTAAAGTGTAGAGAAGTATAATGGTGTTTTCTACAGTGTGTATAAATGTGAATGTGGTTTTGTTTTTCTTGACTATACATAAGGAGCTTGTGCGGAGGAAGTCGTTTCTCATATACTCAAGAGAAGAATAATATAATAGGAATCTGTTTAATAAGCTTCTTTTATTAAAGAATAGCCAAGGCGAAGCTGCGAAGACGAGAAAAACAGTTTTGTGAGTGAGGGAAGTCGATCTTACAAACACACACGTGTACTTCAATTGCTACCAGACTTTCATAGAGAAGCTTCTTAAAGCACATTGAGCACAATCTGGAATTGATACTGTCATAACGCTTCTTATATTTTCTATAGAGGATATTACATAGAGTGAGAGGAGTCTCCTTTCATTTTCATCTGTTTCGAGCCGAGCCTTTCATTTTTTTCCTACCCATTTGATAATAAGGGATGAGGCCCATGGACGAAGTTTACTTAAATGAGTTTGGCATTGAATTTAAAGGAGTCGAGAGAGAAGAGGAGTGAAGCGGAAGGAACCATGAGGATTCTTATCAACTTCTCACACATCTCTCATCGTCTCTCTCACAAGAAATCTCATCGGTGACTTTTGTTACTTTGCGAATTTTTCACCTCGGTTAATCTCCTAGTTTTAAAAATGGCTAATTTAATTTAATGTGAGCTTCCAAAAGTGCACTCAGAATGAAGAGCAAATTTAGTAAAATCATTTAGCTAAATCATTATAAGTGATCAGCTGTACAGAGCCAGTAGAAATACTGCTACAATAGTTAATGAGTGAATGATTCGTTAACTCATTTTAGTTGTTCGCCTGTTTATTCCTCCGACTAGTTGTGAGAGTTCTTCGGAGCCAAGATAGATTTATGATATAGGTAATGGAGAAATCGGGACGAGAGTGAGTCTTGAATTTGATATTTTTGGCAAAGGGCCGGTCCGGGTAGGATGGAGTCATTCAGAGTCGAACGACAAAAGGAAGAAACCCAGTTGAAATCTTCGACCCGGATACTTCACACGCACAACTTACGCCTCTCATCCGCCTCTAATTTTCATCAAGTAAGAAATAACTTCTCAACTTTATTATTTTCCTTCTAAATAGATAATTCAAATTAACATATTTTAGAGTTCAACTCAATCAAAATCAAATTGATTGTGTAAATTAAATATAATCAAATATTGTGAATTAAAGTTTCAATTTCTTAAAATAAAATAACAAGACTCAAATCAATAATATTTTTTATTAGATATTCAGTTTACATATACATTCCGACTTTGAAATTTTAAACCTAAGCAATCGAATATTAAAATTTCATTTAGGAATTTTGATCTTATTATATCCCATTAACAATAAGTTGAATACCCAATAGATTATTTTAGAAAATAAATACAAAAATGCTTGAATATGCTCCACTAATAGTCATTGGTGGAACATACTTTTTAAAGAGAAGTGTTACGCCTTTACAATAATTTACCTCACACTTTATAAAGTAGAATTATATATGATTCCATTTACCTAAAAATTTTGCCTTTATTAAATATTTACTCAAATGACTTTTGTAAATATTGATTCAATTTTCTGATTAACAGGGAACCTTCCCTTTCATCATGGAAGGCGGCGATCCAACTTTGAGGGCGACTGAAGTGATGAAGAAGAATTTTGAGGATTTTTCTCTTCGCCCTACCCTCCTCAATAACGAGCTTCATCAACATCCCTTCGGAAATCTCCTGTCTTTCGATTTAGACTCAAAAATGAAAGTGTTTAACCAACTTGAACCGTCCAATTTAAAAGGAACGACGACCACAACAATTCAAGGCGGTTTAACCAAAGGGGGGATGTTCGCAGCTCGCACTACAGCCTTCAATGGAACACAAATCCCCTCGTCCAACACTTGGATGCAGTCCAGTCGCGTCGCTGAGCCCAATTCCACTCAGGATACCCTCAACGGACAACCCCACACGAATGGAAACGGAGAACCATTTAATCTTAGCAAATCAAAATTAATAAACTCAAAAGGTCTCCCGAGAAGTTTTTCTTCATCTCCCGGATTCCATTCCCCCATGCAACAGTCTCACGAACATCAGTCAGTGGAAATTCCTGTTCTGCACAACTTCGTTTCACCGCTCCGTAGAGCTCATTTTGGGTTTCGGAACTTCGATCGTCCGCTTTGGAAGGATTTCGGTGGAAACGATGAAGAGTTCTTTAGTAAAGAAGGAAGTCGGAGAACTTGGGATCCTTCGACGCTCCTCTCTATGAAGAACTCATCAGCTCATTTACAATTCAGCACGTCGCAGCAAACT
Organism: Neelides sp. FZ-2019; assembly: GCA_009869795.1. Taxonomy (NCBI): domain Eukaryota; kingdom Metazoa; phylum Arthropoda; class Collembola; order Neelipleona; family Neelidae; genus Neelides; species Neelides sp. FZ-2019. Next base: position 17,709 of record VJMY01000855.1, read on the forward strand.
TTCTTTCATACAACAAATGGATCCATTAGGTCAGTAAAGCCACAAATTATTACACATACATATATAACAACCAGTAAGACAAAATAGGTAGGTAATGATTAATCTTTCCTAATTATGCTATTAACTCACAAGCCTATAACATAATTAATAACCGTAATCCTAATTACTTAATCAAATAGTAAATATAAGCGAAATTGTGTTGTGCCTTTAAATAAAATAGAACAAAACGGGTGAGTCATTTAGTAACACTCAATTTATGCACAAGCACAATCTCAAGGAATGCACATTTTTATTGCGAATTAACGCACTTATTCATTCTTACGTAGGGCGTTTAAGGACGAGCGAGTTGTGTTACGACAAAGTTATGGAGCTTCCGAGTCCGAGTCCGAAGAAGAGGATGAAGAAGACCTCATGAACAAGGGACTTTCCTATGAAATAAAGCCTAGTTTGAATTTTACTCCCAAGCTTGCCATTACTGACAAACTCAATGAGCCGCAATATCAACCTTCGGAAATTGATGACACGAGCTCCATTGCTACGAACGATCTTGATCAAAGGTGATTTATTATAACTTGTACTTTTGTAATACACCAATATACATTTATTTTTTCCTATTAAACCAACTTAATATTTAATTTAATTGAACCACTTTTAATTAAGCCCAAGGAACAGCGTGATTGGAGATATACCTAAAACACCAGAACATCGTAAATGTTTTAAAGTAGCTCAAGAGCTGCTCACGACGGAACGAACTTACGTGGGAATTCTTCATTTGATTGATCAAATATTTCATTTTCGAGTTGACCAAGAAAATCGAGCGAATTCAATGTTTCCTCTTGAGATCGTCACGCAAATGTTCTGCAACATTAAATCGCTCTACAGACTTCACCATGACCATTTACTACCACAGCTCGAGAAAAGAATTGAAAATTGGGACGATGATCCGAGAATCGGTTAATAATATTTAAAAACTAATTAAAATAATTTGAATTACTTGCAATTGCATTCATTCAAATTAAATTTCATTCTTTAAATAAATTTATATAATATTTAAAATATTAAAACATTTTGTATCAAAATTCATACTTTTTTGAAAACACAGGAGATTTGATGAAGGACTTTGCACCATTCCTTAAAATGTACTCCGAATTTGTTCAAAACTTTGACAATTCGATAAATCTTATCAATGTTTATAGGGAAAAGAATACTCGATTTGCCAACATTATTAACGAAATTCAGGCAAGGATATTTTTAAAGTTTCATTTTCATATTTTAAAAAATGGAACTTTCTTTTAGATTGTTAATCATTGTTAATTACCATTATTTAATTATTTATTAATTATTTACTCTAAACAGAAAATGGAAGAATGTGTGAATCTGCCAATCCAACATCATTTGATAGGACCAATCCAAAGAATTCCACGTTACCGTCTTCTTCTTGAAGCTTATTTAAGAAGACTTCCTGAAGATTCCTCAGATCTTGAAGATACCACAAGTGAGTTAATAAAATAAGAGCTTAAAATATTACAGAATAAACAAATGAAATCAATATCTAAAAATATTTTTTATGTTGAGTATAGAAGCGTTAGAAATAGTCACAAAGGCTGCTGAACATGCGAACGAAGCAATGAGGAGGATTGCAGGATTCAAAAAGCTCTTGGAAGTTCAAGAGAAAATTAAAGGAGCTGTCGACCTTGTCAGTCCAACAAGAATCCTTATAAAAGAAGGAAAGCTCTTTAAAATATCAGCAAGAACTTCTGATCATCAAGAAAGATATATTTTCCTTGTGAGTCTCTCCCTTTGTTTTTGTTTATGTACACCAATGTTTAATTTCTTAATTAATTAAAAGCATCAAAAAACTTATTTTTTATTCAACTGTTCAATTTTATTAAACAAAGAACATCGATTAATTGCGGCTTTTATTTTAATAGTTCAGTGACATAGTTCTACTTTGTTCCATGCGTGCAATGGCGAATCGCATGATTTCCTCAGCTCCTTACCAACTCCGAGCTAAACTTGATGTAGCTGAAATGAGTGTGAATGAAGGAGATGATCTTGAAGTGGCAAACACGTTTTACATTCAAGATCCAAATAAAAGAATTGAACTCTACACACAGTAATCAAAATTTTCTCTTAACCAATCTAATTAATTAATATTTAACATTAAATAGCAATTATTAATTTTTTGAAAAGAACCGTAGAAGAGAAACGCGAATGGATGGAAGTCATGTGGCAAGCAAGACAAGATTTGCTAGAGCGAAAATCCTCACTTCGGCTTGGCTCAATCAGCCCGTCAGATGAAGAACTTGGAATCAAAGAACCCGCAATGATCAAATCGGATTCAGTGTCAAAGTGTATGGAATGCCACCTTTCATTTACAATGCTCAAACGAAGACATCATTGTCATTCCTGTGGTGGAGTAAGTTGAGTTTTCCAGTTTAAATAATTTATTTAATTTGGATTTAGCAACTCTTTGTATAACATATAACAGTGAATTGTTCATTGTTACTTTATTTCTCTATAATATAATTGTCTATCAATTGATTAAATTATAGGTCGTGTGCGCCAAATGTTCTGGTGGTAAATATCCACTTCAGTACACTGGAGGAAAACCTTGTCGTGTTTGTAATACGTGCAAGACGGTACTTCAAAAGAAAGAGGCAAACTTGAAAAAGGCTGAAATTCTCCTTCCGGCTTCACCTGATGAACCTGAAAAGCTCCGCGGTGTTTTAGACGTAAAAATAAAGCTTTTAACCTCCTTATTTTATCTCAATCATTTTTGTTTGTAACTGGTGAAAGTTATTTACACCTAGAATGAGAGTTTACTTTTGAAATATGATAAAATATTATTTTTGAGTCACTGATGAATTGTATTATGACAATAAATTTGTTTGATTTTGTCAGGTTCCAACTTCGGTTCCTTCAGTTCTTTCTGGGTCACTTCATCTTCGAGTTCGTGGGAAAAAGGAATGGAATCAACGATGGTTTGCCCTTCGTTCCGACTTTGTTCTTTATTGCTACGAGAAAGAGACAGACGAGAGAGTAAGACTTTAAAAAATGAACTTCAATACATTAAACATTATTTAATTGTTTATATTTTATACTCCATTAGTTGTTAATGAATATTTTGAGGATCAATTAACAAGAATAAGTTCTAACTTTAGGCAATGACAGCGACTCCAATTCCAGGACTAAATATCATGCTTGTTGAGAATCTTCACAAGTCAGAATCGAATGGGATCATGAGCGGTGAGAAGGAACGAGCCTTTCGAACAATGCATTCTCATGGGAGGAAATCCTATTACTTTTTAGCCCCGACAAGAGAAGAAGCAATGGAATGGGTTGAGAAACTTCAAATGGCAGGTAAAGCTGAACTCACACCCAACAATCAACCATGACATATCTTAAGAGTAATTAAGTTATTTAATTTTTAATGAGTATTTTACAATTTACTCTGTTATTTGTCCTTCGTTTTTAACTTTAATTGTTTTAATGTCACATATTTTTGCTACTGACTTTGAGAGTTAAAAAAGGTTTCAGACACTTACCAAAGAAGTCATTGAACTCATTCTTATTTTAGTCAAAATTTGCAAATGTGTAATAATTTTCATGCACAATCTTGTTATGTTAATTTAATCTTGATCTTTATTGAACTGTGAGAAATGCTTTACGGATCAAACGTTCTGTGACAGAACTTCTGCCGCATACTGAGCATATTGCATATTGCTTGCCAATTGTAATATCGCTCAGAAAAATCGCCAAATTACTTGTATTTGATTTTTGACAATGTTTTTATATTTAAATATAATAATTGGTCTAATTTTTGTAAGTTTCATACTGATGCAATTTAATGAAAATACCCACATATTTTCACATTAGTACAATTTATAGTATTAAGTTGAGATTTATTCATTAAATGTGTTTTATTGTTAGCTAATGTTAGAGTTCTAACACAGATAAACATTGTTTATTAATAATAACGCCGTGTTTATTACACTATTACTTAGTATATTATTCGTTGATATATATTAATATTATAAATTATAACGTTATTCATCGGTAGTAATGCTTGAGGCTTTTAAACCAATGATCAATGTTAAAGTCAGAAGCGTGTTAGTTTTATTATAATTAAATAATTGTAATAACCAGTTATTTGCAATACCTTAGCGTGCTTGATGCATTTAACTTTTTATATTATTCAAATGTAAAAGTTATTAAGATCTTAAATTTTCTACGAACCCAAAATGGCTCTTTAAATTATAAATGTATGAACTTATTCATAGACTACAGACTTAGCTGAAAGTGCGTTAGTGAGTGTAAAATATTCAAACATTTTATTCAAACTATATAGTTTTGTTACAATAATCTTGACGAAAAGCTATTTAATAAGTATACACGAATAATAACTATTACATTTATTTTACATCATTGCTAACTTTATTTAACATCTTATTAAATAAATAATATTGACGATTTTTGCTCTAACTAATATTGTTTGTTCAACTATATAAGACAAATTTGTAATCATTTGTAATCAGTTGGGCAATTTGATTAATTAATCAGTTAGTTAATTATATTTAGCGAATACGACGAAAAAGGAGCAATTGCCTGATGGAAAGTAACATATTCCTAAAGAATTGTAATATTAGATTAATAAATCATCAATCATGGATAATAAAATTACGATGTTTAGGTTTAATATACTTTTGCTTGCTCTCTTTACTTCACACATTCATTTATAAATTATATAGATATTATAATATCTTTACTCATTAACTCATTATCGAAATTATATTCTCATTTTACACATTCTTTATAATGTTATTTAAACTTTCATTCTCATTTATAATCTTCACAATGTAAAATGTCTAAGCTTGCCCCTATGATGTACATTTTAAGATTGAACATCTCAGTTGAATCCAAGTTACTGCGTTGAGCCTCTATCATTTAAAGTTGACTCAGGCTCTTATGTAGTTGAAATTTGAAATTAATGGTAAGAAAGTTGTTATTAAAATCACTTAATTATTTATTGACATTAAGTTACTGAATTAGACGTTTATCATGAACGTTGTTAGAAGTAGTACGGATGTGTCAATAGGTAATTAATGGGGCGGGAGGTAAACGGGGAGACTTCCCCGAGGGACAAAAAGAGAAAAAATCACTCAACTCCTCCATCACTTCCGGACAACAAAAAACCGAGGACTTCCAAATCCAGGGGGAAAGATCCAAGTCCCTCGTCTCGACATGACAAGTCATCGACATCTAGAAGATTTCGTCAAATCAACGGAACCACATTGTCAAAGAATCAAAATGGATATCAAAGGTAAATTAAATAAAAATAACCTTTATCATATGACAAAATATTATTTTTGCCAAAGGAGTTAAAGTGTCAACTATTTATTTTGCTCTTCTTAATTTAAATTAGTAAGGACAAAGTGGATTCTTCGAGGAGTCGAGGTCGAAATGGGAGAGATGGTGGAAAAAGCAATGGACGTCATAAAGATCACAAAGAGAAGAGCCCTCGAAGAAGTGATACTCGACGCTACAGTCCTGAGCGGAGGAATAGTAGCGAAAAGAAGCGTCGAAATCGACCATCAGATAGCAATGGACGTGGAAGGAATCATAGAAAGTCACCCGAAATTTCAAGTCGTCACAAAGGAATTTCCAACTCAAATTCTTCAACTTCGAAGTTGAAATCATCCAAAGAAATAAATGTGACTGTCGTACGCAAAGAACCTTCAATACCAGTATCAGATGACATTGGTTTACCTTCAGTTGCTCAACCTTGGCTTCGTTCCGCACCAGATGAACCATTTTATGAGCGTGAAGCCAATGGGTAAAATTATTAAAAAAAATATCTGAAAGTTTTTTAAATATGATTTTGTGAAAATTATAAGATTAAATAATTTGTTTATTTTTCTTTAGAATTACACGAGCAACGAATCGAACTCGAATACTTTGTGACATGTTTAATACAAACCTTCTCCAAAGAGTGAAAAGAGAGCGGGAAGAGGCTGAGAAACAAGGAGCCATTGTGGTCCAAGAAGAGAAAGACGCCTTAGAAGAAGAGAAGAAGCACAAAGGCCATCACTGTGGTGAGGATGAGGGATCAAGTGACTCAGACACTTTATCCACCTCCTCTTCTGATAATTCCTCTGATGAAGAAAACGAGTCACGAAGTGATACAGCGAATCGTGAACTTGAGAGGAAGAAACGCCATCCTCGCCGACTCCACGAAGAACTTTGGCATAATGACCCGGGGCTCATGAACGATGGCCCAGTGTGTCGCTGTTCTGCTAAAGCGAGTCGATTTGGAATCCGCCATGGGTTTTATCAAGGCGAAGATCCCATTCCGCTCTGTGATCCTTATTCGAACAATAGTGGAAGGTTGTTCCATTACAAAATAACGATAACTCCACCGAAGAACTTTCTCATCAACACACCCACGGTGATTCATCACGATGGCCATGAATTCATTTTTGAAGGATTTTCCATCTTTTCCCATTGTCGGTTGGATCTGAATTTACCACCTTGTCGGGTCATTCGGTTTAACATTCGCTATGATGTGTTTGTGGAGGAAGAGCAATTTCCTACTTCCTTTTCCGTGAGGGAGCTCCTCTTGTTTGAGACTTTCGTTTTCCGGGAAATTCTCGAGCTCGTGGATTTGAAATACTCTGCAGAAGACATTGACTCTTGTCCGCAGTTTCATTTGATGCCCAGATTTGTGAGGGAACTTCCGGATAATGGAAAAGAAATTCTACCAATGAGCCGCGTAAAATAAATAAATAATTTTATACAATAATTTCATTAAAAATATCTAAATGTTTATTTTGTTTATCGTAACAATTTGAAAGTACATATCTTTAGATTTAATTTAAAGATTTAAGACTTTTTTTGTTTATTTAGGTGTTGGTGCATTTATTAAAATCGGATAAAGAATTGATTGAGGAAAATCGTCTTATGGAGTTTTATTCATTAGAACAATCTGATTGGCAAAATTTTGCTGATAAACATAAAGGAACGATTGTTGCTAAATGGGGACAAAAACCTTCGTCAATTCGTGTTGACCAAATTGACCGGGATGTCAGTGATGTTGCTAAATGTAAGATTTGTTTTTACCTAGCAAATTTCTAAACTTTATCAAAAGAATTTGAAAATTGAAAAATTGTAATTTTTCGGAAAAGGTGATGAAGAGGCTGGAATTCCGTTTCCTATAATAGTCCATTTTGGAATTCGTCCTCCACAGCTTTCATATGCTGGAAACTCATGTTATCAACGAGCCTGGCGAAGATACGTCAAATATCGTCATTTGCTCTCAAATATGCCAAAGCCGTCAGCGGAAGACAAGCGGAAACTCCATGTGAAGGAAGTCAAATTACAAGAAATGCGAACAGCCTCGACAATGAAACGCGACGTGACAGTTGATATTTCTTCTAAAGGTTTCAGAACTACTGGGATATCATGTGATTTAGTACAGGTACGGAGTCAACAAATTTTTATTATTTATTTATTTAACTTTATGTGTAGATTTAGTTAACTTTTACATAATTACTTTAATTATCATCCAAAATTAAAATTATTAATAATGATTTTTTCATCGATAGCACGCAATGTTAATTCCCGTTCTTGTTGCTCATCTCCGGTTCCACAAGTCATTGGCTTCATTGGAAGATAAAATGAATTACAATTTTAAAAATCGGAGTCTTCTCCAGCTAGCAAATGACTCATCCCTCTTACAGGGAGAATTTTGGAACCAATCCGGACCATGCAAGAAACGCTTTAACTAATTGTGGAATTCGCCAACCCGAATACGGCGATAGGAGAATTCACTATGCTTCCACTAGGAAAAGAGGAATTAATACTTTGATTAATATTATGGCAAGGTACTTAAATAATAATATTTTTATTAATTTCGATAAATAATTAAAATAATCAACATACTTTATATATTGTATTTTCACATAAAGTAAATTTATTAATTTAAAAATTAATTTAAATACATTATTTATAGATTTGGGACTGAAGAAGAGACTGAATCAGAGATCACTCACAATGAGCGTTTAGAGTTTTTGGGTGATGCAGTTGTGGAATTCGTCACTTCCATCCATCTCTTTCATTTGTTTCCTGATTTGGAAGAAGGCGGGTTGGCTACTTACCGAGCGGCTATTGTTCAAAATCAACATCTCGCTCAACTTGCTCAAGTGAGAATTTTATAACTATTCATTTATATCTAACATCGAAATTAGCAAATTGCCAAGTTTGTGCGAATGAAATGGAAATACTTTTAATTTAGAATTTAGAATTGGATCGTTTTATGCTTTATGCCCACGGAAGTGACCTTTGCCATGATTCTGAACTCCGTCACGCAATGGCTAATTGTTTTGAAGCCCTCATGGGCGCATTATTTCTTGATGGAGGTCTCGAAGTTTGGAAACAAATCAATGTAAAGTTATACATAGAAAATATATTATAAAAATTATAAATAAAATATATTATAAAAATTATAAATAAAATATATTACAAAAATTATAAATAAAATATATAAAAATTATAAATAAAATATATTACAAAAATTATAAATAAAATATATAAAAATTATAAATAAAATATATATTTATTTTTCTATAAAATAAGATTATATTACTATTCTTTAGCATTGAGCTAAATAATATCTACTAGGTACTAGTTTTGTAAATTAACATCAAAATGAATAATTTACCCTATCTATGTTAGATTGCCGATCGAGTATTTGGAGAAACATTATTTGCAACTGATGAAGTTCTGAAATATGTATGGATGAAATATCCTAGACATCCATTGCAGCGTCAAGAACCAACCGGTGATCGACATTGGATTGAATCCCACAATGTGCTCAAACGCCTTACGAAATTTGAAGAGGACATTGGAATGAAATTCAACCACATTAGACTCCTCGCGAGAGCTTTCACTGATAGAAGCCTAGGATATAATAATCTCTCTTGGTATTTAATTTAATTGACTTACACTTAATGTTAGTTAATTATAATTTATTTAATTTTTATACATCTTATTTACTCTTACATTTAACTTTCTACTGAAAATATTTTTTAAATTTAAAAGTGGATCTAATCAGCGACTCGAATTTCTTGGGGACACTGTTCTTCAACTTATTTCTTCTGAATATCTCTATCGTCATTTTCCTGATCATCATGAAGGCCATTTATCTGTAAGGACGACAATTACAATATATTCAATAAGATTTGCATTTATTTTCGTCTATTGTATTTAAATCTATCTAAGTTCTGCCTAAGTTTCTGCCATTGCATTGTACATACTGCATGTACTACCCGGCGTCATGAGTTGGGATAAAAAGAAGGTAGTCGAACCAGGGATTTTCCCAACTCATATGACCCCGGGTGGTACGTTGTCTTCTAAGCAGTCACAATTGTTAAAATCTATGAAATTCATTTAACAGCTTTTAAGGAGTTCACTTGTTAACAATCGGACTCAATCTATCGTATGTGATGATTTGGGAATGCCTGAATACTCCATGCGAGGAGATCCAAAAGCTGAAATGAAAACGAAGGATCGTGCGGATCTTCTTGAAGCCTTTCTTGGAGCTCTGTACGTCGACAAAGGCCTATTGTATTGCGTGACTTTCTGCTCTGTTTGCTTCTTTCCTAGGTAAGTTTACTCTAATTTTTTACATAGAAAAATAATTTACTTTATTTACAAATTCTAATAAAAATCCTACAATTTAAGTGCAAAAAAATTCTACAATTATATATAATTTATTAAATTATTCTAATTGTATTTATTTATTAAATTATAATATGTTTAATACCTATTATGTTTATTTATTAAAGATTGAGTACATCGATCACACGACAAGAATGGAATGATCCAAAATCGAAGCTTCAACAATGTTGTCTGACTCTTCGTGCCATGGACGGACGAGAGCCAGATATTCCCGTTTACAAAGTGACAGAATCTCTTGGGCCTACAAATACAAGGATTTACATTGTAGCTGTTTATTTTCGAAGTAATAGACTGGCTACGGCACAAGGTATTCAAACACAAACATCATTGAATCATCTATAAATAAAATGTTTTATTTAATCCTCATTATTCGAATATTTGATTTAAAGGGCATAGTATACAAGAGGCTGAAATGAATGCCGCTGCTGAAGCATTAAGAGTTTCAACTCATCTTTTCCCTCAGCTTACTCATCAAAAGCGAGTGATGGATAAAACGTCCACCCCAAGTAGTTCAAAAAGTAAAAAATCTCGCTAGGCTCTTCATTTAAATAAATTGCATTGTAATATGATCTTATTGATTTTTAAAATTATTACCAATTTTTAACCTTTTAAATTTTTGTTATTCTTCTATGAATTATGAATGAACTCTAAAGTTAGTAAGTGTATCTTTTACTTATTTAAGCAATAATAATTATATGTACTATAGTGTGTTCAAATGTTGGTACTTAATATTTATAGTTTCAAGTTATTTATGAATGCAATTCGCTTCACTGATTGTAAGTTGAGAATGATAATGTCTAACTTGTTTATTGAGTCAATTTATTACAATACTTATTCAAGTCAAATAAAATTGAATATATAAAAATTAAACAATGAAATGACCATTATTTTTATAATTTATATATTAAAATTGAAAAAAAGAAAATTAAAGATTATACAAATTACTTGCTTCAACATAAAGGTTTTCTGGGCTCAATTTGGATTTCCATGATTTTCATCCATTTCAGTCATCAGGCATCTGGATTTGATCCCGGAGATAAGAATACACCGAGGGTGTCGACTCTTATAAAGTTGTTGAATTAGGTTAGAAAAATAATCATAATATCATGCCTTTGTGTTAGAAGACGAAATAGCTTTAAAAAGTGCTTTTTTCTCTTTCCAGAAAAAAGTTAATTGATGTTGAAGTCGAAATAGATTGTGAGGAAAATATTAGAAAAGTAAAAGCAAGGTTTGCGGAAAAAAACCCTTCCGTTGTATAAGTTACAGCCTCCGAAAGCCAAATTTGACTTTGGGGAAAGAGAGATGGAAAGCTTTAATAAGTTTGTGGCAGCAATTACAAGCTCAGAGAATTTACTT
>VJMY01000856.1:0-28781 GCA_009869795.1 Neelides sp. FZ-2019
ATGCAAAGAGTCCTGAGAATCTTCAAGGGTGACTTGAGACAAAGATTTCATCTTTGCGCTTTGGAATCTCAATTATAACAATGTCCTGTCTAGATAAGCTTGATATGATTTGAATATATTTATATTTTATATAAATATATGTCTATACACGAAGTTGGAGTTGGAACAAAATGCTTTTAAACAGTGAGATATTTCTCGTCCAGGCCTAAATGCTTTAATCAACTTCACAAGGAGATTCTACTTGTTGAGAGCTGTTGATTAAAATGATGAACCGCAGAGATTCTTCTCTCTGTTTTATTGTAAAAGTACCGACTGTGGACGTCATCGTTGGATCTTGAGTCCTTACTCTATTGTGACGTCGTTTAAGGTGAAATCTCTCATTACGTGATTGCTAATACGGAATGCTGTTCTTTTAAAAGTCTTAACGGGTAGAAGGGTACATTATTGATTGTTGTAATTATTAACAATTAAAACATTAGCTCGAAGGTTATTTGCGGAACCGTCACATCAAGAAGAAGTGTTACTCATGTTCAGAGCAATGAATCTCAATGTTAACACATACATGCATAATGTAGTGGATTTCCCTAAAATACCTACCTACTTTAGCTCGAAGTTAATTATTTTTTCGCAACTATGTAGATAATGACCGTTGTGATTCCAATTGTTTTGCCTGATCAATAAAAAACGATATTTAAATGTTAAATAGAAAAATTTGAAGTAGAACATTGCATTTTAAACCATCATCATTCAACATCAACTTCCTTCTCATTTCAAAACGTATCATATGTATTTAGATATTTGGTTCATTTTCTATTAGATCTAACTAGATACACCACTTTTTATGTCAAACTCTTCTTCCCTTCCAAGAATTCACCAAACAACTTTTCCAATGTTGAAGACTTGATTTACAAAATGAATCGCAATGAATGATTTTTTTCTTCACATGTCTAATTTGACTCTCATTGGCGTCAGAGCAAAGATGAAAATTGTACTATATGTCAGCTTTCATTATAGGACAAGAAATGGGTGCCTACACATACAGGTACACAAACCCAAGGAATATCTCTATTGGGTATGTATTTATGTATGTATACCTAGCCTAAAGCAAGTACAGGTATTTATATTATTTAATACTTAATACATATAACTTTAAAAAGTGGCATTCATGTCATATTGTCATATTAATTAGATTCTTTTAGCCATTTGAATTTGCTTAACTAACACCGACATGTACAGTCAGCGACACAAGTTTAAACCCCCCTATGCACATCTCTATTCTAGCCCTAATATTTCGAATATCAATATGAATTTACCCATAATTTTCTTTAAATGAATAGTAGTTTATGTTCTCAAAGTTTACCAAGTTTCATGGAAATCTGATGAGTGGAAGAAAATTAAAAAACAGGTGAGAAATAATTTCATAATTTGTGGTGTACACAAGTTTAAACCAACCCACAGTTAATCGGTTTGCGTATAGTAACGATATTACTATACGATATGCCAAATGCTTATTTTTTCTGTCATATAGTAATAAGGCCAAAATACATTATCTTGAATAAATATGAGTACATTTAAACTTTAATTTAACTGGACTCACATGTGTGGTACTTTACATACTAATCTATGAACTTTACAAATTACTGTTCTCTATTTTCCACAAATATGGAAAATTATTTAGTTTATCAATCATTTTTTAAAGATTTCCAGTTAAAAAATGAACTCATATTTATTCAAGATAATGTATGCCTAATGCTTATTTTTTCTGTCATAAACTAAAAGGCTAAATTACACTCGCTGACTGTACTTTACAAATCACCAACAACTTCAACCAGCAACTTTACATTCACGTAAAAATATAGAGATCAACTACTAGAAATCAACTCGTATTTATTTATTTTTGAACAACTATTTGGATGCGAGATGCGAAGATGGGATGCTTGTCTGGTAGGTAAAACTATACTTAATATACACTTTCAGCATTCTATGCTATTATATAAAAGGCAATAATTACAAGTTGTTTGGGTAGATCAAGTTAACTACCTAGTTAGGTTTCAGTATCAGTAGCTCTTGTATGTTAATGAAGTTTTTGCTCAACCAATTTAATGAAATATTTTCTTAATGATACGATTCGATTAAGCCTATACATAATTGATTCAATTCAAATTTTAGTTGTTTATGAATGCTTTAAATGAATAGGGTTTCTGAACATTTGAATTTGAAATGACTTTATTTTTTCGTTAAGAGTCATTCCAAAGATTTTATGAATTGCAAGACTTTCATACGACATCATATACAGACTTTCAAACGACTCACAATCAGTAGAATTTAAGCATAGCTAATGTTATTTTAAAGACCTTTATTTATAAGACTTTTTTAAAGTCACACACTTAAATAGCTTATTAATATTAGGCATTTCAATAACACGTGTTAAGTCCACACGTGTTATGTCCACATGAATTCACATATTGCTGAATTTTTCTCCAATACTAATTAGGATTTAGATTTATCATTATCAATCATATCTTCAAACAAAATAAATATTTATAATGACGATTGATTGAGAATTGTTCTTTTTCCACATTAAATAATAAAAAAAACTGTCCATTAATGGATTAATGGATCGATTCACATATTTGAAATGAATTTCCTTCTTTTCATTACTACACGATCATAAAAATGTTAGTACTATATATAAGTTGAATAAATCTAGTTTAAATTGCCCTTTGAATGTTCAATTATACATGACATTTTTACAAAAACAAGTGTTAAAATAATGAAAATAATGACACAAAGCACATTTAACATCATGTAACATTTGTTATTCATTATTCATATAATTTACAACATGAACTACGCAAATGAACACAATTTTCAATATACTTAATATGCCTAATAGTTTAATAGCTTGATTATGACAAACAAATTGGACACTTCGTCAAACCTGAATTCAATAATTCCATAAACATTCCTCATGTCTGACAGAAAAATGCTTCAGGACGAATAGAAGTCGATCCAATGAAAATGATATGATTGTGATTTATGGTCTCTTTAAATTAAAGCTAACAATAAATATATAGCATCTTTCAGTTTACAGTCAAAAACTGCACTCCAATTTTCCATCTCTTATCTCTTTATTTTTTATAATATATATATATATATATATCATTATTTAACTAATTACTTTTCAGAATAAAACACATAATAGACAAAGAAATAAAATTGTTTACATTTTTATGTTCATAGTATATTTATAAGTATATTTGATATCTTCATGTTTAGTTTAGGGGTCTTCCATTTTTATTAAACGCGCTTAAAGAATACATCGTTGCTTGGTTTGAATCGTTGGTTGGTTTCATCAATCAATGGCAAATTCTCCTCTTGAGCTCTTGAGGTCGGAGAAGCGAAGGGGGTCAAAGTGATGTCGTCGGCGGTGTAAAACAAACAATGAATTTTCATGACTCCTAAGGTTGATCTAAGGGTTTATCGGCGGGAAGGTCTTGAGCTTCGGCTGTAAAGAGATGGCTCAATGGGCCTTGGGCTCATTCCATAAGTTTCGCGGGAGACGGGAACGTATCTGTAGCCTGGGGCCTTGATGCGGGTCTGCGGATCCTCGGAGTAGGCGGTCGGGATGTCGTCGTAGAATCGGGGGTAAAGGTCGGGGATCTCAGAGAGAGGCCGGCCCACCCGACGTTTCGTATCCTCGTTCGCACGCATGTCTTCCGTCCCTGAAGGAGAACAATCAAGTGAGTGTCGGGAATGAGGTGAGAAGAAGCCGGGGAAAGCCGGGCTTGGCTCCCGGCCCGCCGGAAACATGAACAGACATTTATTCTTAGCCGTACCTTTGAGTGCTCGGACGTAAGACGTCCAGAATTTCGCCTTCCGCTGAACTGGCTCGTGGAGGCTGATCATATCGAAATGCTGCTTAAAGTTCCCGCCTGCCATCTCTTCCGCCTTTAGTTTCCCGAAAACACTGAAAAAACTTTAACTTCATTCAAAAATTCATTTTTTAAAAAAAAGTCTGGGTATCATATTTCCATTCAGTCTACTAGTAATTACATCATAAACTAAAACTGAAACTCGCCCAAATCCAAACAAGAGATTTCAACAAAGTAAAAACTTCATATACCTCGAAAAGATTGAAACTTTGAATTACAAATTACAATCCAACAAAATTATAATTGTTCAATTATCTTTTTTAATGATATTGTAAGAATAATCATATTGTCTGAATGAAGATAAAATAATTCAATCCTAATCAATTCTCAGTAGCTAAATGAAAAAGGCACATAGTCCCTGATTACAGGGTTGTTTTCATCTAAGGTGGCCTTTTCAACCGTAAGGCCTGGCCATAAGGGCCACATTACAATTAGTTGAAATCAACCCTGTACAAAATATAAATCTAATCTCTTCTAAAAGAAAATAGTAAAAGAGAAAATTGATATAGAGTAATAAATTAATTAACTATATTGTATAATTGAAAAATTCTGGTATTAACGATTGAATTCTGTTTAAAAATTAAACTTAGAAGGCTTTTAAAACTTTTAAAGTGAGAAGAGACTTTAAAAAATCTCGGAAATTTTCCTAATGTTTCGGGTGAATTGAGAAAGAGAAAGTCTTGAAGTTCATCCTTTCTCTTATTAAGCCTAAGGAGATGGCTTGGCTTGGCTTACCTAAAAGTCGTCTACGGGAGAGGAGTTGGTAGTTCGGTGTCTGGTGGTTGACTGTGTTCTGTCCCTACCCGGGGGATTCCTTTAAGGGAGTGGAGGAGGGAGCGGGCTAAAATTAGGAATTGACACGAGGTCGTCAAATCTTCGTGACAGGCGGAGGAGACGCAGTGAGGAGCCCAGACCCACACCATCACCATTCTTATTATAAATCCTCGAGGCCGATGGAGAACCCCAACATCTCAACATCTGTACTCCTCATCCATCATAAAGGAAGTCTTAAAAAGAAAGCTGGAAATACATTTAAAAATTTCCTTTGATCCATTGAGTAACTCATTTAATTGCATGGGCCTCAGAAGATTTGATCATTTTCAATTGACTCCGATCTTGGCTTGGTTTGGAGGGCAAACAAATGTGCAGCTTTTCTCCTTTTCACTTTCAAATAAATAGGGATTGATAAACATGCCCTGGCCTTAACTACTCAAACCATTAAAGTCAATGCTAATATATGCATTCAAGTTAATTACATCTGCATACTGAATATGCAAATTTTGTTGATATTTTAAGAGTTAAGCTTGATTTTGTTTGAATGGGAGTATGGGCAAGAAGTGTTAAATTAGCCAATTACAATTACACTGAACCGCATCATTACATTTGGCACGAAGCTTGATGAGTATCTTAATAATGCAATTTGATGGAATGCCTGTAATATATCGTTGAAGAGATTAGTATCAAGTCATTATAACTCATTACATCATTATACCGTCCGAGTTCATAAGACTAAATCATGGAAACCGAACAACTAGATAGGAAATTATTTTGGGGAAATTTGAACTCGGGCGGTATAATGATGGAATGAGATATAATATGTCTGCTTAAATAGTTAGTGTAAAAACAGCATTATGCTCAACTAAAGAGTTCGAAAGCTACTTGGAATAGCTATCGAACCCTATTTAGTTTGCCACCTATCTTATTGGACGGACTGAGATAATTAGAAATTAAAAATATTGCGTGGATTTTGGATGAAAGAATTTTTAGATATCCTTGAAAAGGCAAGGAAATTTTGGTTGCGTATTGTGCAACTATCGCCGACAGAACCATTAATGACATGACAAAATCGCCGTTTATGGCTCCTTTCAACTCCATTTAATACTTTAATAAAAATTGTTATTTGAGTTTGAGGTAGAAAGATTGTTAAAAAATAACGTGTAAAATATACAAACTAAAACTGTTTAATATTTTGAAATTAAAAGGGTGTTATTTCATGAATATTAGAGGTCGATGATCTAATCAATTGAAAAGTTAAATTAGAATGTTTATTATTTAAACGATATAATATAAAACACAGAGGCAAAATTATGGAAAATCATACTTAATTTGCAGAATGGCAGATGAAGAATCTGTTATGATCTTGTTGATTTGAGAGCTCGCTATTTGAGTGAGATTTGGTTTGCGAATTGAAGGATATGACTTTGAACAAACTTCAAAATACAAATTAACCAAAAGGTTTGACCTTGTAGCTTCGAAGTTTGAAGGGTGGACGCTGAAGATGTTTATTTTTGGGTTGAGAACAAAAGCTGTTCCTCATTTGCACCTCGTCTTTGAGTTCCTTTAACGACTCCTCCTAATTATATGGGAGAATTTTCCCTTTAAGTTTTCATTTCTGAGGAAAACCTTGACTCACCCGCAGAGAAAATACGATGATGGCTCATTCACTCATTCAATTTGAATTGATGATGAAACTTTTTATTTTTAATTTCCCCCCACATTTAACCTTTTCATAAGATTTTTTCAGTTAGCCATGTAAAAATACATTTATTTTGAGGATTAGTTCTTTCTTCCTCATTTAAAATTCATAAAAGATCACTTATTCCACTCAGGCGGTAAATACACACGAAAATACTGTAGTGATCTATACTCCATACTGGTTGTCTATACTCCTCCTCTTGACAATTCAATAGGGAAAAGGAGAAAAAGCATAAAAGTCGATTAGGCAAATGCCAATTCTCTCATTTGTACGGGAAGGACGGGGGTTGCCAATTGCCTATTTGTAAATCCATGAAGAGTCGGAATCTCCGAGCGGCTAATGAAATCATCTTCACACGGCACCTTCCATAGGGAATCTTCCTTTCCAAGATGAAAGCGTAGAAGGAGATTGAGAGTGAGGTCATTTGGTCACATCTGCTCACGATTACACCCAAATCTCATCCTTGTAATCTCGCATGAGGAAAACGGAGAATGTGGTCAAAGTTAACCTACTCCATTCTCGGTTTGAGTCATCCGACGAACGGCTCTTCCTCGCACTACTGACTCTCTTTTCTCCTAATCTTGGAATTAATGATTCTCTAAATAGAACTTCCTTAGCAAGAACCGCAAAAATCTCGAATTCTAACACTTGTCTCTTCATATATTCGTGTCAACTCCTTTTAAAAAATGTGTATAAATACACGTAAAGCCATGAACCGGAGCTTAAAGTTTAAATAAAGCCTTAAATCCTATTTAAGGGGATTCCACATTAAAAGTTAAATCACTTTAACAAAAAATCATCAGTCATTTAAATTAGAATGCAATAAGGTATGCAGAATGAATTTCATATCATCAGTATGAAAGGCTAACAACAAGAAAGAAAGAGTGATTATGTAATGTTGCAAAACCTATCAATTCTACAATTTTCAATATTTCATAGTTTATAATTTTATAGTGTGAAATGGAAAGAAAAATAAAGAATTCAATTTTTTCTCTTTATTCCGAAATGGAAAATGTCTGGAAATCCGTTAAATTAGGTTGCCCAGTTGGCGGTTCCTCCCCATGTCTCGCTCGTCTCGGCAGCCCAAGACTCTGACTCTGCGCTCCAGTCCTCAGTTGGAGCAGTGTAAGCAGGAACAGCTGGAGCTTCACTTGGGGCGACAGCGTCTCCCGCTGCAGGTTCAATTCCTCCCCAGGTTTCTGTCATGACGGTGGTCGGGGCTTCGGTGATCTCAGGCTTTCCACTGGCTTGTGCTTGTTCCTTCGCCGCTTGCTCGTCCTTCTCGGCCTATGATATTAATAATATAAATGAGATTTAGAACATTGTGGTTTAATAAATAATTCTCATTTCAGTGCTTGAGCTCAGCAATAAAAGTTTACCTCTTCAGGATCTCTGTAGAAGAAAAGATCCACCATGATCTTCCATGGCTCCCGAGTGATGTTTCCTCGGAGGCGAAGAACTTCTCTTGCAAGCATCCACCACATCAAACCAATTGAATGCGGGTTCTATGAATAAGAAAAGTAATTAATTTAATTTAATATATTTAAATTACATTTAAATTATATTGACTAATGGTTGAATAAATTCCTACCTTGTTGTTACATGGGATGGCAATGTCAACAAAACGAAGCGGCGAGTCAGTGTTGGAGAATGCAATTACTGGGATGTTCACATATGAAGCTTCAGTAATTGGCTGATGATCATTTCGTGGGTCCGTCACGATCAGAAGACGCGGTTCACGGAATGCAGACTAAATGAATAAAAACATTAAAATTAATATAGAAGCATTAGGCATTCAATGGAGAGCAAAGTTAATTAATTTAGAAATTAGTTAATTAAACTTGAACTAAAATGAAGATCATACTTGAATTTGATTCGTGAAGGCTCCTGGGGTGAAACGTCCGGCAATTGCAGTTGCTCCGGTATAATGAGCAAACTTGAGTACGGCCCTTTGTCCATAAGACCGCGAGCTGATGACATACACGTCAGAAGGCCTCTCAATCGCAACAATTGCCCTCGCAGCGAGAAGAAGCTTCTCCCACGTGCGCCGCAAGTTGATGATATGAATACCTGCCAAATAGAGAAAACTAATTAGGATCGTAAAGTCAAGATATGAACTACAGAAAGTATTTGATTTTAATCTCAGAATCCGGTAAAGCATTTAGCGAAATCATCGGCCGTAGTCTCTCGCTTTTATAAGTATGGCTCATCCTTTTAATGTAAGTTATGTTTAAATGCATTTAAAAGGTTAAATACCATCGGGGCGACGCTTGTAGACATACTGCTGCATTTGGAAGTCTACGTTCTCGGCTCCGAGATGAGTGTAGGCCGCCAACATTTTGGTCACGTCGGTCTCCTTAAGAGACAACGGTTCGTGTCCTCCCGACATCTTGGAGTAGTTTCGAATAAATCAACGAAAGACTCTGTAACGTTAATTAAAATGAAAATTAAATGAGATCGCGGAAGTGAGGACTATGAAGCCGGAATGGGAATGGAAGGCAAACTCGCATGACTCGAGCCTAATGGTGTAAAAAGGGAAAAGAGGGAGAGAGATTTGGGACAGACGAGCCGCCATGCTTCCCGGCCATGCGGTGCGAGACTCGGATTTAAACATAAATTCCAATTAAATTACATGGGTTGGAATAATTTTAATTGTTGTATAAAATTTAATGATGGGCTATTGATAGAAAAAATGTAATTTGAGTGAGAAATTGTGTTAATTGTAGCTAAAATTTCAATTTTAATTCGAGAGCACGACTTACACAAAGCAGATGCCAAATGGGATAGATCTTGACTTGACTCTTTGCCGGTAAATATGAATAACGCCGGTTTATTCACTTGAATCAATAGTGGGATATAGCTTCTCATAAATGTCTTCTTTAACTCTCTTTTAATAGACTTTTTATTTATTTATTCTTATTTCTTATTTCTTACAAGTTAGTTGTGTTTAAATATAAATTATTATCACTAGCGATCATTAAGTAATGGGGCTCGATACTCTATTGAATCACAACGAAGATTTTAAGCTACTTGTCATTTCTGGTAAGGACTTTAACTTTATTTATTTAAATTGCATTAAAATTGTAATATTGCTTATATTATTGTTGTTTTGGGGCCTTAACCCTTTTATTAGTAATATTCTTATCATTATCTAATTGAAATTATTAATTCTCCAATTATAGCTGAGAATGACACCGCAATTTACAGAGAAGATTATATACGAACATTTTTGAACAGTTGCTTTGAAAAGAAATTGGAAAGCATAGAAGTCTTCGTCTTGGGATTCATTCTCAAAAAACAGGAGATTAAAGAATTGTATTCCGACCAAGTGTCATTTTGGAAAGATCCCGTTGAATTGATTAAATATATAACTATCGGTAATTACATTTGCTTTACGCTATTTACAATTATCTACAAGACTAAATTAATTAATTAGAAGGGAGAAGGAAATTTTGTCAAATTTTCAAAATTTTTCATAGATAAGAGTTCAACTAAAGAGAAACGGATTTTAATTATTGACTCTCTCAGTTTGCTCTCTATTCATGCATCCTCGAATAAAGATTATGGGAGTTTAAGCCATTTGATGAGATTGCTAGAAAACAGTTTCAAGAAAATAGTCGGCTTAATGGAACCAGATACAATTGAAACCCGAGACTCCCGTTTTCTTCTAACTCGTGCAGACTCGGTTGCTCATTTGAGCAGTAATGTTCGATATGGAAAGACTTTTTTTTGTAATTCTCTTAAAATGAAGCAAAGTGGGAAACTTATTTCAGAGGTATATTACATTCTTTATAACTGTTTATAAACGATGCAAAAGCTTATATTGCTCGAGAAATTTAAATTTGCAGATATCTTTCTTACATGTTACTTGGTTTCAAACTTTTTAACATACAAAAACAAGTGACATGCAAGAAAAATATCTACAAATTTAAATTTCACGAACAATAATTTATTTTATGATGACCATTTCCAATCAGGTTTTTTCATTATTATAGTCTTCCACATTCGAAATGAAAGAAGGAAAAATCATCAGCTCTGAGATGAAATATGAGAAGAAAGTTGGAGAAGAAGACGCGAAGCGAGAAATGCTCAGTTCGCTAACAACCTTCAAGCTCACTCTTGAAGACAATGAGAAAGAAGCAAAAAATCAACTTTACCTCCCGTATTTCGAGTAAGGAAATTTGTGTATAAAAACTTATTTGGGGAATCTAAAATCACATATTATTCTAAATAATTTATAAGTCGATTGGAATTTTAATTTTAGATTTGATTTCAGGGCTCAAAAGAGCAAGTTAGAATTTCCAGATAACGACGAGTTGGAAGACTTTGAAGACGAAGAAGATGAAGACGATTAATACAAAAGTGATTTTTTGAAATAGTAATTTTAAAGTAAGTTAAGGAATCCTGTTTAATTCATAGTATTTTGTAATAAAGCTGTTTTCATATTTAATATCAAGAATTATTAAAATTAACAAAAATGCATAATGTTGAGTATATAAATATTTTTTTATATTTCGATTTATTTGTATTAGGTATATCAATTTTATTTTTTAATTTTTTAAATTAAAACACATCATAATAATGTTATTATCGGAATTAAAATATAAAGTAAAATTTATAACATTTATTTTACTAATTAATGCATCCTGTTTTGTAAATGTCGATTCACTATAATTAATTTATACCAACTAGTATGTAGGTAATACATAATTATATATTAGTGCCTCAACTCAATTTATAAATACACGCTGTTGTCTCGTTTACTTTATTCCTGTAAAAAACAAGATAGGAAATGACGCGTGAAGATTTTGGAAATGATAGAAAATGACTTCATTGACGTCTTTCTAGCCAATTGACAATATTTTTATCCTTAGCTTTTAATTGAATTAATTATCGGACCAACTTTACAATATTTTGAACACGTAGGTAATTTAGTAGTTTCAGTCAGCAAGATAAAGTAGAGAGTCATAACGAGGTTTGGAATTATCTCATGATTACAAATATAAAGTAAATTGTCCATTAAAGCCAATTTACATACATGAATAGAGCATTGGAAATAATGTTCATTAATGAATATTGATTGATAAGATTGGGATCCGCTCAAATAAAAACAACTGTTCACAATGAGTAGCGTTACAATTAGTAAACGAAAGAGCAAAGATGACTAAACTAATTTTCTTGGGACTTTTTGCTTTACTCGGAGCGGCAGTGGCTCAAATCGCTGTTCCATGTCCAGACGATCCAAATCTTTGCAAACTTCCGGATTGCCATTGTTCTTCATTAGAAATTCCTGGTGGGCTTCTTCCAGCTGAAACACCACAGGTGACTTTCTAATCATAGATAATTCGAATTTTTTGATGATTTTAGTGTCTTTTATAAGTTTGAAATAGTATTCGTTTTCACAATAATTCATTATCGTTACTTGTCAAATAAATATGTGAATTGAATCATGTGATTGAATTTTTCAGATAGTCTTTCTAACTTTCGATGATGCTCTGACTCGACTCCACTACGACGAATTTTTCTCCAAAATTCTGTTCAACAAGTTGAATCCTAACGGTGCAAAGATCTCGGCCACTTTCTTCATCACTCACGAATACAACGACTACAAGTTGGCCCATGAGCTTTGGCGTCGTGGCCATGAAATCGCCCTTCACTCCATCACTCATCAGTCTAACACTGATTACTGGAAAAACCTCAATGTCTCTGGATGGGACGCTGAAGTTCTCCAACAGAAAAAACAAATTGCCCATTTTGCAAGAATTCCAGAAGCTTCAGTAAGTCTAACTTTATTTTATATTTACTTTCATATTTATTCATCTGAATGTATGTTTTATTTTTTAAACTAGATTGTTGGATTCCGTGCTCCGTTCCTTCAAACTGGAGGAAACATCATGTACGAGTCTCTTTCCAAAGGATTGAAATACGAATGCAGTCGACCAACCTTGACATTCATCAATCCCGGATTGTGGCCATACACCAATGATTTCAAATCCATTCAAGATTGTCAAATTGCCCCATGTCCAAATGAGACTTTCCCAGGATTCTGGACATTCCCAATGATTGACATGATTGGAGACGATGGTTTCCCTTGCGCCATGGTCGACACTTGCAATCCTCAGTAAGAACCCAAAAATTTGAAACTACCCGTTGCACCTATTTCACCTGATGTTTTTATAGTTTTGTTAAATACATCTTAAAAGTTTCTTCTCATTCCAGACCAACCACTGCTGACGAAGCCTTCAATCTCCTTAAGAGGAACTTTGAAGTGCACTACAACGGGAACAAAGCTCCATTCGGAGTTTTCACTCACGCTGCTTGGCTCCAAACTCCAGCCAAACATGATGGATATGTCAGGTAATGATGAACAAAATCAAAATTTTTTAAATATAATATATATAAATATAAGTAATATTTTATATAATGTTAAATGCTAACTAAATAATTCGTGATTAATTCATAAGGTTCATTGAATGGCTCATTTCATCTGCTGCTGCAAAGAAGGATATTTACATTGTTAGCTTGGCCAAGGCTCTCGAATGGCTCAAAAACCCAACGAAAATTGCTAACCTCGCCACTTTTGCCCCATGGGCTCCAAAGGCCGACGAAAGAGATCAATGCGCCCAGGCATTGTCATGCAGGTTGACTTACATTCCTATAACTATAAATATGAGAGAAGTTCCATGTTCCATAAACAATAAGCCGAATCATTTGAACCATAAAATATAATAGAAAAGGTCAATTGATTCCTTGGGTTTTAATGAATTCTTGTTGAATTATAGATTTGTTGCTCCAGATGAAACTCCACCTTCAATTCCTTCAGAAAGATACATGATGAGTTGCCCATCTCCTTGTCCGCCCAAATACCCATGGCTTCACAATCATGACGGAACCGGTGAATATCAATTTTAGTAACTGACGCTTTCAAGTATTACCCCTCGAAACTCTAAATATAAGGACAATAAATCATTTTATCATTTCTAAATACAACTGTCATTCAATTCATTTGAATCATGTTGATTGACGTGGTCGTTCAAGCATCCCCACAATCGCTTTCATTTTCATCTCCTATTATTATTATCATTTTCATTTATAAACTTTTATATTAACAAAATACATTTTGATAATAATTGTTAACTTTTAATCAAATATTTTCATGTAGCCTCACTTCACTTTTAGAATGTGATACAATTACATACACATTTAGTTAAGAGATGAGCCTTCAATACATAAATCATAAAAAATGTAATTATGAATGACAAAGCCGAGTGTTTTGTTGAGTAATCGATAATCGAATAATCCAAATATACAGAAGTTTTTGATGAGATAAATATTGGGCCTTTATATTTTTATTTTTGGGTCTTGGTCATAATCTCATTGATTGTCTTTGATAAGTCAAACAAACATCTATTTTGTCAATTTCTTCAAAATTGACACATTAGTTAAAATGATTTTTATGTGTATAATTCAAGATAGCAGTTATAGTATAAGCATTTAAAGTATTTACTTTAAAACAAATCAAAGTCGATGAATTCGGGAATCTAGCAATAAATAATGCATTGCATAGTACATACATAATAAAACCTCGTCTTCATCAATCATCATTATTTCATCAAGCATTTTCAGTTTTGTTTGGGGCTATATAAGAAAGGAAGAAATTACACTTTCATCCACATGTACATGCCACACACGCACGTAAGGTTCATAAAATGCAGTCGACTGCAATAAAATGAAGAGCGCAACGACATGGTCTTTGTTGTTAGCAACCAAAACTGCTTGGTTGGTGTGAACATTAAGACGTAGGCTCTTAAACAATCCACCTTTCTTTTCTTTTCTAATTATTTCACTTAATACGTAGAAATATATCTTTAAATAATGATTGAGCAATTATTTATAAGCGAGAGAAGGAAATCGGAATTGCTCAATATATTTCCATTGAAATAACAGGAGATTGATGATAGATCAATTCAATTGTCATTACCAAAGACTTGTCACTCCTGATTAACCTTTCCAAATAGTTTATTTTGGAAAGAACAACATAATTTAAGAGATAATCTTACAATTAGTTGGCAAAAACAAGTTTCCCAACTGAATAAAGGTGATAATTGAGCTCATGACACCAATGCTGACTCCAATATCTTTAGAGGTGAGAGAGATTTTAAAAATAAAGGTTGTCTGCCCATTTGCCATATCTGTCCATTTACATACAGCTATGCTTGATTAGAAAAATTAACTAATATTGAATTGAGCACATGATTCATGAAGGCTTTAATGTCCATTGTCCCTTGCTTGTGCAATAAAGATGGAAATGTTCTTTTTAATGAATGAATTTGCCCATTGAGTCCCCATGGAATTTAATCGTTTCATTTCAAAGTCAAATTCAAACAAATAAAAATTTAAAATTCATGTTTTTATTATTCGGTCAAAAGTCTCAAAAGTCAAAAAATATCAATGTCAGGCAGATTATGAGTGACAGGAATGTAAAATCTCATGAATGAGCTTGTACTCAATTTGGACCTCAATAATGTTTGTTTTAGACCAGTAAGGTCAATCCCAAGGAGGAGGACGTTGGAGCCACCAAAATGAACTTTCAACTCCCTCGAACAATCGCCGAGCCAGCCATCATTTTCTATGCGTCCAAGAATGAGACTTTCCGTCTGGGAGACAATTTCAAGACGTTTCATAGAAAACTTAAAAATCGATTCCATAAAGTCATTCCGTACGTTATTTAAATTATTTATGAAATTATTTGTCTTAATTATTCATCATATTTTAATTATCACGAGTTTGGTCATTTCATTAATATGCTTTACTTAAGTTAAAGCAATGTGAATTAAAACAATTAATGATTTTAGATTAAAAGAAGATTTTGTTGAAGAGATGATGCCATACAGCAAGTTGATTGTCATTGCTGGAATCAATCAGCATTTGACAATGAGCGAAGTCTCAACTTTGAAAACATACGTTGATCGCGGAGGGTCGATTCTCATTCTGGCCGAGGCCTTTGCCCAAACGAATTACTACAATGCCCTGACCGACCTTTTCGGAATGAGCATCGTGAAAGATTGCGTGGTTCGAACAGTGTTTCACAAATACAATCATCCGAAAGATTGTTTCATTGAACGTGGATTGACTTGTCCGCTTCTTCTTGAGAGCAATTTGGAAGGAGAACACGAGAACTTGAGCATTGTCTTCGCCAAGGGCTGCACTCTCAATGTCACGACACCGCAAATGACAAAAGTCATTCTTGGCTCGGGCTCAACGTCCTACCCAGCAGGAAGGCCAATTGGGGCCATTTATGCGAGCTCGACGACGAGAGGGAAAGTTTTACTGTTTGGATCCGGTCATTCTTTCTCAGACAAGTGATTTTAAAAATAATTGCATTTTTCCAATTTCGGCTATTTCTGGATTTTAAATTTAACTATTCATGAGCATTATTAAATTAAAAGGTATATTGACAAAGAAGAAAATGCTTTGCTCCTTGATTTTTTCCTTAATCTCCTGTCAAATGGAAGTTTGAGCATAGAGGCAACTGACGTGGACGACTCTGAAATCAACGACTACAACTTTGTGTCTGATCACATTGATGGAGCTGAGAAGGTTCGGGCTTGTTTGCAAGAATCTGATGATTTCATTATACCTGGAAGTGCCAACAATTTAGGGTATTAAAGCGATAAGATTAAATTGGAACAATCAAATTAAGATTAAGAATTAATCAAGTTAAATTGAAATTAACTTTTTGGATTAATACTTTTTAAATTTGAAACAGAATCATTGAGCCGACGAGGTTAATGGATCAAAAATTGTATAGCCTCAATTCGAACCTTCTCCTAGATGTCATCTCAGCTTATGAGGAGATGAACGTTAAAAAAGGACCCTTAAAACTCATTCAGCCACAATTTGAAACTCCACTTCCTTCATTAAAGATTGCCGTAAGATTGTTCAACAAAAAAAATCTTAGAAGAGAGAATTGAAAGCCAAAGTAGTAATTTAACTTGAGTCGAAAAGGTTGAAATATTGAGTTTCTTTGGTTGATATTTGGTTGATACAATAGGTATTTCCACCATCTTTTCGTGAGCTTCCCCCTCCACCTCTTGAACTCTTTGACCTCGACGAAGAATTCGCGTCTGAGAAGAGCAGACTCGCCCAATTAACAAACAGGTGCAGTGATGATGACCTGGCCTTCTTCATCTCTTCAATGGGAGCAATCCTTAAGGTGTCCCCAAATGGAGAAGACAAAGACCCAAAATCAACACTCTTTACAATACTTTCAGAAATAGTTGAATTTAAAAGATCGGTAAATATAAATTATTTACTTGATTTTAATTTTTAATATTTTAAACAATTCAAAAAATAAATAATTTGAGTATAAATGAAAATTAATTTTGCTTAGGATAATAAGTTTGGATTTGGAAGTGGAGAAAATAAAGAAAGAATGGATTTGCCTGATAATGAGAGAGAAAATCTGACATTGAATGAAGAAGAAAACACTTGAAGTTGAAAGGATAGGAGTGTCTTAATTGTAACCAAACTATTAAAAACCATTTATCCAGATTCTTTTATAAGAGTTTTAATTGGGAAATAACAAGGGATTCTAATACAGAGGAATTCCAATAAGAGTAAAACAACCAAATAATGTAAATTAATTTGTAAGTTGTCCTTATTGTGTAATTAGTTAACTAAAATTAAATTACTCTCTATGAAAACTTTTTTTAATAAAAAATGCCCAATTTATAATTGTAAGTAATTGATTTTTATTGAACAATAGAAGCATATATGGTTAATTTTAACTTACAATATAAAAAATTCAAGCTGGATTTTTAAATTTTTTATACAAAGATCTTGAAAAGGATATTAGATTTAAACTCACAATTTTTAGCGTTGTATTGTAGATTACAAGCCATTGTAATGAATGTATAAAGAAAATGTGATTGGAAGGAATCGCGGTGTTTGGCATGAGAAGAAACTTATAATTAAAGAATTTGGTCGTTACATGAAATCGTCCGAGTCGGAGCCACTATTATTATCACGGTTCGACTTCATTTTCTCTGAACTCATCAATGAAGTGTAGCTTCTGTAAATTAAAGCACTTTATTCAATATCTAATTGAAATTATTTGGTAAAAGCTACTCTGATTATAATCCTTATTAGGCAATTTCAAGTTAATTATGTATGATAAACATGGATTTAAAAGCAATTAATGATGAACCTTAATTCAGCATCTTGGGCTCTTTTCTTTTCAAGATTCTTTTCTTCTTCTCTCCTTTTCTTGTCAGCTTCTTTGATTGCATTCCTCTCTTTGGTGTCTCTTTCTTCTCTGGCTGCCCGAAGGTCCACTTGTTTTTCCTCTCTTGTCTTCCCGAGTCGTTTCACCACCTCTGGTTTCTTCCCAACATTCTTGACCGTCTTGACTTCCTTCTCTTTCCAGTAGCCAATTTGTCCAACTTCCATGTCGGCTGTTTTTTTCAAATTGCTCCAAAGAGTGTAGACGACGTCCACGGTGGCGAGTTTCCTTCCAGAGATTGAATTGTCTTTAACAAGTTGGCAGGCTTCGTCTATCAGGGCTTGGGGAACATCTTCAATTGTTTCTCCCTGTAAATATTAAAAAATAAGACATTAATCATTTTTCTTTATTTTAAAAAGTCAAAATAAATAAAAGAACGCACAGGTCGTAATCTCAAGTAAACATGAGCAGATGAAAGTTTGTCGACGTGAAACCAGACGTCTTCAGGCCAGCCCCATTTAATAAGATCTTCGTCTATTTAAAAAATTTACATAAAATTATTTGGAATAACCTTTCAGAATGTCTGATTTTAATAAATAAGTAAACAAACTTACTTTCGTATTTATCTATGCCCATAAACAGGATTGTTGGGGGATCCACAACTAAAGACGGATAAAATTAAACGCAAATGTTAATTATCCTTTATAAAATTTATTTAAAAGCAAAAGTAATTTCATACAATTAAAAAGGGCATTTGGGTTTTATAAAAGTTTCTGTAATTTTACCATTTGAAGTGTGATAAACAACCATTGAGTGCGATTAAAAGTTTCCTACAATTTTCTGAAAGAAGACAAATAGAATCAATTAATAGCTTGCACTTTTTGAACTTCAAAAATGATTACTTACAGTTAAATTTGGTCGGGAAGTTAAATCAGTTATCGGCCTTGTCAGCTTCAAAGAATCATCGGCTCATCAAGTTGGCTATAGAAGACATCAGGCACGATCGTATAGCAAATGTTGCGATGTGCCAGCGGGACATTTTGTACATTTCTATTATTTCTCCAAACACGTGCACGTCTTGGAATTAAAGTTTTCCTAATTTCTCTCAATAAATACATCATTTAAGTCTCTTAACTTTTAAGTAATTTCAAGAATGAGTGATTTAATAAGGTCGATTGATGATGAAGACGAGCCAGAAAATTTCTCAGAGGATTCAAATTCAGATCATGAGGTTTGATTTTAATCATTATTTTTCTTTAAAAGCCGATTATATATTTTACTTTATTGCTTTATACTATCAATATAGTATCAATTGTAAAAGTTTCATCTTCATCCAATTCACTATGCAATTCAAATGATGCTGCATTTTGTAATATTATTAATTTTTTGTTGTAGCTTCAACCAAGTAAAAAACGTGCAAAAACTGGGAAGCCAACTGGAGGTTTGGATTCTGGATTTCAATTCTCTGCTTTCTCGGATGACGTCTGGGGAGAGAAATTGGCATTGACGAAAAGAAAGGTCATTCCCAAACGGACCACGCTTGATGAAAAGATAGGGAAAAGAATTCAAAATGGGAATCTCTCTGAAGAAATTCCAGATGCCAAGGAAGAGTCAGACGAAGATGTTCAAGAAGAGAAGATAAGCAGTTACGAGTCCGACTCAAATGACTCAATTTCTCTTCAATGGGCCAATGACAATGAGAAAAAGAAAAAGGTTAAAAAGAAAAAAAAGAAAGGAGCCGAAGGCGACGACGAGATCCAATTCTCAGATGATGAGTTGAAAGAAGACGAAATCAAAGTCAAAGACAAAATGCGAAAGTTAAAGAAGAAAAAGAAGATGACGAGGGAGGAAGAAGATGAAGTCGAAGAGGACTATGAGAAAATTCCTGATAATCAGAGCTTTGATACAGATTTGACCTTTCAACAAATGAACCTTTCAAGGCCTCTTCTCAAAGTACATTCAATCTTAATTTTTTTTAAAATCTTTATTCACTCATTATTATTATTCGTAAGTAAAAATGTAATTTTACTTGTTAATTTTAGGCAATAACTTCAATTGGATTTGTTCATGCCACTCCCATTCAAGCCGCTGCCATTCCCATTGCATTGGCTGGTAAAGATATTTGTGGATGTGCAGCGACTGGAACTGGTAAAACTGCTGCTTACATGCTTCCTGTTCTTGAGCGTCTTCTTTACAAGGTAAAAAATATTAATATTTTAATAAATCTACCATGATTAGTAATTAACATTTACGTGTTTATTTATTATAAAGTTTATTTCTTTATTCATTTATCTTTTAGCCCAAATCTGGAATGGTCACTCGTGTGCTCTGTTTAGTTCCAACACGAGAATTAGGAGTTCAGGTCTTTAGAGTGACAAAACAACTTGCGTCATTTTCCAACGATATTCAAGTAAAGTTTAAAAATCGTTCAATGTCTGAACGTGTTATTTTAATGTTGATTCCAATTAATTTTTTTTGACTTTTAGGTAGGATTAGCTGTTGGAGGTTTAGACGTAGCATCTCAAGAGATCGTTCTTCGACAGAATCCGGACATTGTGATTGCAACCCCTGGGCGTCTTATTGATCATCTTGGAAATACTCCTTCTTTCACTTTGGATTCTATTGAGATTCTCATTCTCGACGAAGCTGACAGGTTTTTGACTTTTCACTTGACTTTTTATTCTTCAAAATGTAAAATAACCAAAACTAATTATTTTTACTTTTGATAGAATGTTGGACGATTGGTTTGCTGAGCAATTAAAAGAAATTATTAAAGCCTGCAGTCCAAGAAGACAAACACTTTTGTTTTCAGCAACTATGACAGATTCTGTGAAAGATCTCGCTGCAGTCTCATTGAGAAATCCTTCTAAAATTTTTGTGGATTCAAATAAACAAGTTGCCTTCAACCTGAGACAACAATTTGTCAGGTATTTTTAAAAACTCGCAACTTTAATAAAATTGATTGCATAACGAACATTGTTATCTCCGATTAGTTTCCAATTATTTACCTCTGTAACTTAAATAATACGTGTAGCTCGAGAATTTTTATGACTTATTTTTTATATCTAGGGTTAGAAACGACGCAGACCGAGAAGCAATTCTTTGTGCATTGGTTGTCCGAACTTTTCATAATAAAACAATGATTTTTGTACCTACGAAAAAGGCAGCCCATAGAATTCACATTTTACTGGGACTTCTCGGCGTGAGAGTTGCGGAACTTCATGGGGATTTGACTCAGCTTCAGCGACTTGAAAGTCTTAAGAGATTTCAAAAGGGGGACTTTGATGTTCTCATTGCAACTGATGTTGCGGCTCGAGGTGAGCTTGCAATTACTTTTAAAATTATTAAGTTATTCAACAAGTATTAACAAAATATACACTTTTCTAATATTTATGTATTTGGAAAGGTCT
Source organism: Neelides sp. FZ-2019 (assembly GCA_009869795.1). Taxonomy (NCBI): domain Eukaryota; kingdom Metazoa; phylum Arthropoda; class Collembola; order Neelipleona; family Neelidae; genus Neelides; species Neelides sp. FZ-2019. The sequence continues at coordinate 21,046 of VJMY01000856.1, forward strand.
TGATATTCCTGGAGTCCAAAGCGTAATAAATTTCATGATGCCTCCAACAATTGAGCAATATATTCATCGCTGTGGAAGGACAGCTCGAGCAGGTCGATCTGGAGTAGCGGTTTCCATTGTTGGAGAAGGAGATAGGAAAGTTATGAAAGCTGTCGCCAAATCAGCCACGCTCCCTGTCAAATCAAGAATCGTTCCTATTGGTATTAATTCAATAATCCTTTACAGTTTTCAAAGTGTTTTTTTACAAATTAAATTTTTCTTATCATTACACTTTATGCAATGAAGAATTTTGGATTGAATGTTTTATTACTCGATTCTAGACATCATTGGAAAGTATAGAGCCAAAGTATTGAGATTTGAAAGTAAAATAGTGGAAATCCTGGCTGAAGAAGATACGGAGCGATCGATCGCCAAGGCTGAAATTCAAGTGAATAAAGCCCTCAAACTCGTCCAAGAGAAGAAAGGAAAGAGAAAGAAGAAGAAAGAGGAGGATCAAAAGAGAGTTTGGTTCCAATCACACAATGAAAGACAAACTGGTTAGTTTAATCTCATTTAACATGATTGAATTCCAATGGAGTTTAGGATCGATCATTTTTTGTGATACTTATTATAGAAAAAAGCGGACTCAAGGTTCGGCTGAAGTCAAAGGATCGTAAAGAGCTTGAAGAGGACGAAGACGAATACAAGATGAGGAAATTGACAGAATTCCAAGCGAGAAATGCGAAGCGTAGGAGGCGAAATAGAAAGAATGATGACGAAGCCACTGGAGGCTCAGAACCTTCTGCAAAGAAAAAGAAGGGCAAATCACATTTTGATGACGAATTGACGAATGTCAAGGCCGCGAGAGCATTTAGACATCAACCCAAAGTTGGACGCACTAAGGACAAGAAGCCGACTTTGGATAATAAAAAAGGACCGCCTATGGGAAAGAAGAAAGTTCCACCCAACAAATTCGCCAAGAAAGGAAAAAGGAAATAATTTTTTCAAGTTTTCAATCCTTATATTAATTCTTTAAAGTGACATTGCATTTCATATATATTGAAATTAGATATAATTTGGATAACTTTTTTGTTTTGATTTAGCTTGGTGAGAATAAATAATATATTATTTGTTAAGTACATTTCAAGTCCTTGAAATCATACTGTGTAATTTTTGGATTAATCCTTCAAATTAATCTAATCGAGGAAAATTCATTCGACATTGCTCATTTTCACATGTTGTACAAACTACATGGCTAATTAATTGATCATCCTTCAAAGGCGTGGGCTCATCCAATTTATCGAGACAGGAGACAGAGACTTAAGTATTTTTCTAATGAGATATTTAAATTTTTATCTTTATCTGCTTTGAACTTGGACCACTTGAGGCTAATCAAATCGATAGAGTTTGCAATATAACTAATTAAACGTTCCAAATATATTTTAATCATGGTTCACTATTTGAAGTGAACTCGTTTTTAAGTTTGCCTGAAAATTGCACAATGAAGATTTTACTCATCTTACTTTTAAGTTTAACTGCTGGTAAGGCTGTTTTATCTAATGAATTTTTCGACACTCATCCATATTCATTTCTATTCTAAAATTGTTCAAAAATAAATATTTATATTCGTTTATTTTTATTTATCTAGTATTGGGGCAGCAGTGTAAGGAAGATGAAATGCGTGTCGATTGTCATCCAGATGTCAATGCATCAGAAGAAGAATGTCTGAGAAGAGGATGTGAATGGTGCGAAGCTGCGATTGATGGTAAAAACACACCTTGGTGCTATATGCCAGATAATGTTGGATACAGAATGGTTGGAACACCAAACAGTACACAAAACGGTTACAGGTGAACTCAAATTCAGCTATGTATAGACTCCTAACCTTACAATATCATAGCACATAATAATTATATAGTATTATAATTTGTGTAATAAAGTAATATGTATTAACAAATTAACTAACAATTCTCATTTATTTATAGAGTAAATCTACAAAGAGTGCAAACTAATTCTTTGTTTGGAGGGGATATTCAAAACCTTGTCTTTGAAGCATTTTTCGAATCCAATTATCGTCTTCGTATTAAAGTACAGTATATTTTAACACTGTAAAACTAATAACATAAAAAAATTATATTTTACATAATCTTTTGACATATGAGATGTGAGTAAACTGTAATGAATCAATACGACTAATTTAGATCACTGACGCTGAAAATGCCAGATATGAAGTTCCAATGAACATCAATCCAGCAACAGGGGGAAATACGAACCAACAATACCAAATGTTCTTCTCCAACGATCCCGTCTTTTCTTTCCGAATTACCAGAAGAAGTTCAGGTTTCCACATCTTTGATTCATCTTTGGGAGGATTCGTGTATGCTGATCAGTTCATTCAAATTGGAACCAAACTTCCATCCACGAATGTCTACGGAATTGGAGAAAATGAGCAACACACATTCAAGCATGATTTAAATAACCGGAGGAGATGGACTCTTTTTGCTCGAGATCAACCTCCAGCTGTAGGCGACAAGTTCTAAATTTCTATTTTATTTATTATAAAAATGTGTGTAAATGTGTATTTTAAAGCTTTTAATTTGACATTAAAGGGAGATGCTAATATGTATGGAACGCAGCCTTATTACACAGTTCTTGAATCCGATGGAAATGTACATTCTGTTGCGATTGTAAATTCAAATGCCCAAGGTTGGTTATTAATGTTATTATTTATCTTAAGATTAGTTATGTGCCATATTCTTTAAATTAATTTAAACTACAGATTAATTACATTATATTATGATTGATAATTAGCGATTGTTATAAATGAAAAATTAATATTTTAATCATCTTAGAATTCGAGTTGACAAATGCGCCAGGAATAGTTTATAGAACAATTGGAGGAATCCTTGATATGTATTTTTTCCTTGGACCAACACCCGAAGCCGTAGTGGAGCAATTTACTCAGGTGAGCAAATTCTAAGAAAATTATTATTATGTATGCCAAAAAACCAATTTAAGAAAATGACTTTTGTAGGCCGTTGGACGTTCTCATATTCCACCATATTGGGCTCTTGGATTTCAACTTTGCAGATATGGATATGATAACATTGAAACGCTGAAAGCAACAGTCGAAAGAACTGCCAGATACAACATCCCTCATGTACGTTAAAAATTCATGTCATTTATACTTGATATTCATTTTTTAAAACCCAAAGGATTGTTGTTTAGTAATGTTTTAATAATTTAACTATTTTCAATCTTAGGATGTACAATATCTTGATATAGACGTCATGAGAGATCAGGCAAGCTTCAATTTTGTTATTCATCTTAATTAATGAAATTGAGATCAATCAAAATATTTTTTACTTGCTAAATAGATGGATTTCACCGTCGACTTTGGAAGATTCCCTGGCATTCAGGAGTATATCAAAGAACTCCATGAAAAAGGAATTAAATTCATGACTATTTTGGTAAAAGCTACATAAATGAAGAAACATAAATTCATGATTTTATATATAATATGATAATAATTCATGCTTATCTAATATCTACCAAACTTATTGTTTTAATAGGACCCTGCAATAGCAATAAACCAGCCAGAATATCGTACTTTTATTTTAGGTTACAATACATTCGATTTTTAACAAAATATTTGGCTATTTTGTATAATTAAATATAATTTATATTATTGTAATAAAAAGGGAATCTAATGGACGTCTGGATTAAGAAGAGTAATGGAGAGCCTGTCGTGGTAATGACTTGTATAAATACCTAATAGTTCTATACGTAAATTAGAAATGAATTTCCTCTTGGCTTCGAACATTTTACTTTTGATTTATATATTTTTACATATTAATAATTAATATTTGAGCATATTCAAATTATAAGGAGGTTTATATTTATAGGTAATTTCTTTTCCAATTTTAGGGACGTGTATGGCCTGGCAATCAAACTTGGCCCGTTTACTTTCCAGATTATTCAAAGGAAAATGGGCGAGAATGGTGGAAGATCTTAATTAAAGAATTCAAAGAGCTTCTTGATTACGATGGATTATGGATTGTAATAATAATTATAAAATGGCCAATTATTTTAATTTAATTATGTTAATTATTACTTTCTTGACTATTTAAAAAAAATGTTGATTAAAGGATATGAACGAACCAGCTAATTTTGAAAATGGTGATTGGTATGAAGGGTGTGCTGATAATAAATGGAACCGTCCACCCTATTTGCCAAGTAAATATTTTGAATTTTTATCTTAATATGGTTATAGGAGCTATATAATAATATGACTATTGATTAGTCGATGTTAAATACTACTCATAATTTATTCAATAGGAGTTCAAAATGGATATTTGGAAGATAAAACTATTTGCATGGATCATGTTCATGCTATGGGTCTTCACTATGATCTTCACAATCTTTATGGATGGCACCAGTCCGAACCAACACTCACGTGAGTTAGGACTTTTTATAATCTATCCTTAAAATAAATCTTAAAAGACATTAACACTTAGGGCAGTTCAAGAAGCTACTCAATCTCGAGGATTTGTTTTATCTCGCTCCACGTATCTTGGTTCTGGAAAATGGGTAAATTGAAATAAAAACTCAAACAACTGACTTGTTTGCAATTCGTATTATATTCACCTCCACATTATTAACAAAAACTTATTCAATTAAACTATTAGATTGGACATTGGTTGGGAGACAATTGGTCCAAATGGTCAAATCTTCATTATTCGATTATTGGCATGCTTCAATTTAACCAATTTGGAATTCCCTTTGTTGGACCTGATACCTGCGGATTCATCGAGAACACTACTGCAAAAATGTGTCAACGATGGATGGAACTTGGAGCCTTTTATCCCTTCTCAAGGAATCACAATGGATATGGATACATTGCAAGTTTAAAATAACAAAATGGAAAATTATATTATATGTGACATATTTGATTAAAGGAACAAGATCCTGGAGCCTTTGGTGACGAAGTCGCAGATTCATCAAGAAGGGCCTTGGAAATTCGATACACTCTTCTTCCTTACTTGTACACTCTTTTCTACAAGCACAGTACATTAGGATCAACGGTGGCTCGACCACTTTGGCATGAATTTCCAAGAGATTCAATGACAATTGGAATTGACAGACAATTTTTCTGGGGTTCTGGTAAGTTAATATTTACACATTTAACTCTAATTAAACTAAAATCGATAATCTTTTAATTGACGCTAGTATCAATTTTTAAATTTAATAATGTTTTTTTTTAATTTTTCAGGACTTCTCATTTCCCCTGTCCTTGATGAAGATCACTTAAGCGTCAATGCATATTTCCCTGATGCTCGATTCTTCAGTTACTATGATGGAGGTGAGATGTTGACCAGAGGATCATTTGCCAATATTGATGCTCCACTTGACTTTATTCCACTCCATTTGAGAGGAGGAAACATCATCCCCACACAAGAGCATGCAATCAACACTGAAGCCTCAAGAAAGAATCCTCTTGGTCTCATTGTTGCTCTGGATGATGGTGAACGATCCGTAGGAAACTTATACTATGATGATGGAAATATGAAAGATCCAGTCCAAAAAGGAGCTTATTTCTATGCGACTTACTTCATGCAAAATGGACTCTTCCATGCTGAAGTTGACCATAATGGTTATCCGGACATGGTAAATAAATTCTACGAGTCAATGAGAATTCTCGGAGCGAAGGCTTCCGTCAATCAAGTTTTCGTCAACGGAGTTGCTCATTCAGATTGGGAAAGGAAATCAAGCGGAGAAGTGTTGATTAGAAATATGCATGTTCCAGCGACTTCTTCAACTTTCAACGTTCGTTTAGCTTAATTTATATATTTTATTTTTGACTAGGATCTAAGGAAAATTTATTTTCTCTTTTGCAAGAAAGCAATATTTTTCTAATATTCATTTATTTCCAATTTGTGATATATTGTTTAAAATTTTTTAAACTTTCTAATCTTAATCGCTATCAACATTCTTGGAGCTTTTATAAGAATGAAATGAGTAGCGATGATTAAGCATAAATATATTTCAATATCTTTGTTAAATCTTAAATTCTTAAATAAATCAATAAGATAATGATTGTAAATTACGTTAATTACACAGTATTCATAATAACACAATATCATAATTTCATTAATTTTTAATTCATTTTAAAGCATCTTGAATTTAAATACCTAGTATTAATGAATGGGAAAATGTTACTAATCCTGGCTCAACTGAATTTCAATACTAGTTAAGTGTTTTTTGGTCATAAATGTCCATAACTCTGTCATTTTATGAGTCCGACACAAGCTGACTTCAGATTCGTAATCAGCACTCTCGAATTTACCTAAAAACACTTAACTAGTATTGAAATTCAATTGGACCAGGATTAGTAACTTATACCTAATGAATAATTTATAATATAATAAACGACTTATGGCATTCTTAAAGATACAACAATGAACGTTAGTGAACAAAGGAAAATTAAAATCAACAATACAAACCGCTTTGCTCTTTTAGCTTTACATCAAACTACTTTTAGATGAAACATGTAAAAGCCGTGAGCTTATTCTTTGCGCCTTGATTTTATCAAGCTTTAATTTTTTCTTTCATTTTATTCTTTTATTAAACTCTAAACTAGAAGTTTTAAAAGTCCTTTATTTACCTTTAGTGTCCTTAATTAGAGTCGATGAAATTAAAGTTTTATCTTATTTGTTCTTTCATATAAATGTAATAAGAAGCTAGCTACCGAGTATTAGTTTAAAGGAGATGGACGACGACGAATTTGAGAGCGACGACGATGATTTGTTCACAAGAGCTTCAAATCATGTTCAATATCAAACGACTAATATTAACGGGATTAAACTTCCGGATGAGAAGATGCTTTCTTTGTATGGTCTTTATAAAGTCGCATACAGTTGGTGTATGCAACGAGCCTAAACCTGGTAATTAATATGAACAATAATTAAACAAACTGATAATTCTAGAAAATTGAAAATAGTACCGAAAAAGAAATTAACTGTTTTAAAAAAGTTTCTTAATTTTATGACTATGTCTTAATGACATTGATTTCTAATAATGTATGATGATTCAATTGTTATTTAGTATTTATTTTATATTTTTCTATTAGGTCTTTTCAATTTGAGAGGAAAAGCCAAATGGAACGCTTGGAAGTCCTGTCCTGTTAACACTTCAGAGGAGGCTAAAGAGATGTATAGTCAAAGAGTCATGGAATATTATTCTTGGCTTCCCCAAGAAAATTCGGACGACGAAAAGGGTAAAGGAGGATCAAGTTTTGGAGGAAACACGGTCTCAACATTCGCGAAGGTACTCGAAGACGAGAATGATGACATTGATTCAATATTTGCTTGGGCGAAAGATAATTCCATTCAAGAAATTCGATCCTACTTACAAGAAGTAAATATAATCAATTACAAAATACAATAATTTCTCTTCACGTTCATCCAGAAAAGGAAATAAAGGATGTTCTAATATATTTAACAGGGTAATAATCCAAATGTTCAAGATGAAGAAGGTCGTTCTCCTCTTCATTGGGCTGCGGATCGTGGACACCTTGAAGCTTGTAAGATCCTCTTGGAATTTGGAGCAGATCCGAAATTAAAAGACTTTGATGGCTCAGATTCAATAGAATACGCTACAACTTGTGAACACGTTGAAATTATTCATATTTTGACAAAGCATTCATCTTAACTTCAACTTTTGTTTTCTTCTAATGTCAAATCACCAAATCTTTGTTT
>VJMY01000857.1:0-28764 GCA_009869795.1 Neelides sp. FZ-2019
TATAAGTATTCATATATATGTAAGTAAATGACAAAAATTTCAGCCAAATCTATTAAGGAACTTCAGAGTAATTCTACTTTATATTTGTAAACCTCTCGGTGAAAAACCCCTCGTAGTAGTAGTAGGACTTAAGTTCTCCTTTACATTTAAACGTTGACTCTGGATTTTTGGAGAAATCGAAGTCTGAGATAGGATAAGTCTTAAAATGTGATTTATTCTTATGAAATTATGAACAATTCCTTTAATTATTCTTTAATTTATTCCATTATAATTTGAGTTTCAAAGACTACCCAAACACCATCAATGATCATATATATTTTAACAAGAACAGCAAACATAGTATTTATTTAATATTTAATGCTATTTAATAAATAAATAAATTTAATAACGATCTTTAATTAAATCCTTGAATAGATGGAAATTCGTTTTTGTGCTATTTGTAAACCGGGTATTTTCGGGTACGGGCGGGTCGGGTATTTGAAATTCTACTACCCGCTCACTTCTAGTACCCTCAATATTTCGAAATGCTTCTTCTGCTACTCTTTTTTGTTGAGTCGAGTCTTGTATGTATGGTGGTCGTGAACATATTCCTGTGACAAAATCTATTTGATGCATAATTAATTTACTTTCATTAATAAAGAGTAATTAAAACAAAAGATAATATAAAGATAAATTTCTGAATGGAGGAATGGACAATGGATAATTTTATTTATTAGGTTCTAAATATAAATTTCCCTTTAGCTATGCCTTCCTAGATACCCATTATTTTCTTCTTGGAAAACATACATTCTGAACTATTTTTTAATTTATTTTTACCATCTACATTACTAATGTTTTAAGAATAATGCATATTATGAAGGTACTTTCGAAATTAAGAAAGTCAAGGTATTTATAAAGTTTATGGTGGCTCTGGTCTGGACCTTCTGGATGTGTGGTTGAACTTTGGTTCTATATGAAATGAAAATAAATGACTTCATGTTTGGAGCATTCATATTTCCTTGCATTTATAACTTATTAAAAAATCAAATGTAATATAGTCGGTTTGATCTCTGGAGATTAGAATTACAACGAAGGATCCCACAAGTCAATACGATGAGAATTTAATGGGAAATGTGGCTACCATTGCAATTTATAATTTGTTCAATTAAATAGATTTGCTTATTCATGCAAATCTATATATTGAACCTTACACTTGTTTTAAGATATTAATTTACAGTTAGTCGAGGTTTCAAAATTTAAGAAACTTTAATGTATGTATATAAAAATCTCCTTAGTTGGCATCTTGCTTATGACATTTTACTCTTTATACTCACAACGAGGTATAATGTGCTTACTCCAGACTACTCTTATAATTTCATAAAGAAAGCACTACTAAAATTCTTTTTAAGATTAGTGATGAATGTATAACCGAGTATAACGGCTTTGTTTAATGACCTAAACGTGGCTTACAAACTTTAAATTTTCTGTTCCAACATTAACATGCTTTTGTTACATTTACAGCTAATTTTAAATGCTATAATGCCTATGTAATTCAAATGGCAAAGGAATTGAAGATGGTTTACTAAAACTAATGAATAAAGATTTCGTGATATTTTAAATAAAAGGCTGTCGAGGACAGGGGAAAAAAATCTCACTCCGTTTATTTTTCATATTTCTCGTTCCATAAAATACATTTCTAACTTATTTGCATATTTGAATTTTAATTAAGTGACAGCAGCTGAACGCTTAATTTAACGCTCTTCTAGGAATAAAATTTGAAACTTTAAATTTACTATGGACTTGTTAAACATGGTTAATCTCAGGTGAATTTATCACAATCTCAAACTTTAAATTTGGGGAATATTTTCAATGATTTATGAATATGATGAGAGAGTTTATAGATGTTATATGGATGTCATAAAGTTATATTTTTTAAATAAATATTTAAATGTTGAATAGCTAAGTTTAAGGAGGTCAAACTAGTAGTATATTAAGAAATCTAATATTAAACCAATAATGTTAGATTTACCAAATAATAAAATCATGAAATATCATTGGTTAATGACATAGGTGAATCTCTATTATAGATTATATTTTATGAAATACTTAACTATATATGATAGCAAAGATTAAACATTGTCTAAAGATAAATAAAACAGGATCCCAGGTCAAATTGAATTCTCTACATTTTAAATCGGAAATTTAATTCTCAAGTAAATATTTGAAATTGAGATAATACTGAAATAATAAATGAAATAATTCGTTAAGTTAAAATTATAAAATGAAATTTTTGGTAAACATTTGAATAGGCTTGGGTCTTTCTTTTAACATATTTTCAATTTTTTTATAAGGAAGTATTAGGAAATATGTATGTAAACTTTTTGTATACCTAATCAGTTTCAATTTTGGTTAGATAAACAAAGTAAATATTTGACAAGAATGGCATTACTTCACAACCAGACGACGAAGGACAAACACAGACACCAAAATTGTACTATCTATCTAACAATTAATTACCATCACATGCTTTATTATTATAATTTAACTAAATAACAATATGTTTGTAATAATAATTTACTAAATATTTCTAAATAATACATTTTGTAATAAATTGACAGATAAAAAATCTTAATTATGTCCCACTACTTTATTCAAAAAGTTTATTTGTTAGATTGAGCCATCTTAACTTTACGGTAAGTAGAAACTAATAATAATAAGAATTTAATTAACAGCATAAATATATGATATCTTAGATATCTTATTTGTTTTTGTTTACTTTATTTTATAAAATATGTATACAGTATTACAGTATTCATTACTATTCACTTCTATAAATGTTCAATATAAATTATTTTTAATTGGTAAAAAAAAGGTTTGAGTAGGGTAGCTTTAGAATACCCTTAACAAATAACATTTTGAAGATCGCTTCTCACTAACATGTACTTTAAAATATAAAAAGAAGCGAGAAAAGGACGAAAAGACTCCTTAGGTAATGAATGCTCGAATGCTGAATGTGGTGAAAGAGCGAGACAGAAGCACTAAAAGAAATTCTTCTCGATTCTCCATGTATGTGATAAGTACATTTTATGGGATTTATGACGTCTAGAGTGCTCAAGAAGGGAGCGTCGAGATCCTGAGAGAACTTAACTCATTGATTCTCTCCCCAGTCTTCTGCTTCGCGATTTCTGACAATTCTTAAAATTTTTCACTTGAGAGTTTGAATCTTTTTCCTTAAGATTCACATGTCACATAAGAGTATTTATATAAACTTTGAGGTTTCATTCAGCTTGAGAAGAAACTTTGTGAAACTTTTATCATGTAAGGCTCGGAGCTATCAGTTTATATAGCAATTTTTTTCATATATTTGCTTCTCATTTGGATATTTCATACAAAATATAATTATATATATGCTGAATATGAATAGATCAAATGCTGTAGTACCTATTATATAAAAGAGCACACTTTATCCAAATTATAAGAGAGTAGAGATGAAAATGAGAAAAAGCATTTAATGGATTCTTCTTGAATCTCATTTTGCTGTCTAGAACTATTAGTTGTCAGAAATTGAATCAGAGACCAATCTCGTTTCTATAATTCACCTCGTTTGAAAAATCGGCGCAAAAATAGTGAATCGTTATTCATATTGTCATAAAATTGTCGTCATCTTCAATTATCTATCAGCGGAAAGCAGAAATTGACTTCTAAGACGGAAGCGAAAATTATGGCACCATTACTAAACTTTAATATGAACGCGACGTAGGACATTAGCTATATTTAATACAATTTTTTGTCAAATGTTGGATAAAAGTCATATTCTAGGAATCTAATATAACATAGGTATTTTCACGTTCCATATAAATAACACATTATAAATATATTCATTACAAATAATAGATTGATCTAACACTTATGAAAGTATTACAAAGATACATTTGCTTCTAAACAAGCTTGGTTTTGGCTTTTTATTCATATTCCATACTATGTATGGCTATGCAAAAGAATGAGATTGAATTATGTTACGGTAAGAGTTCTCTTGAATTTCCTGGAGCGTTTGCTTCTGCACCTCACAATCTCCATCGAGCAGCGGCGGAACTTCTTGGAGAGGAACGCATAAAGAAGAGGATTAATCGCCGAGTTCATATAGAGGAAAATATTGGAGGACAACGTGAAGAGCGTTGAGTACTGGCCACCTTCGAAGCTTGATCCATAGATCTGCCACATTTTCCTCGCATGGAAAGGCAAATGAAAGGCACCGAAAGTGAAGACCAAGAGAATCAAAAGTCTCACGATCCTCCGTCGCCCTTCCAAAAGGTTCGGATGAACTCCTTTGGTCATCTCCTCCTTTTCACAATGTTGGTGACGTTCGGGCTTCCTCGCCTGGTCTCGTCGTTCTCGAGTTGGCTCTTCAGGGTCGCAAGTTCCATTAAAGCTCGTTTCACGGTGTTTGGTGGAGGAAGATGTGGTGTTTGTTGAATCATGATTCGGAGACTCGGGCTTATTATTCCTCTCTCTGAAGGCCGGGTCTTCTTTTAAGAGTTCTTTGAGCTCATGAAGCCCCGTTGATTGCGGGTTCCTTGGAGAACCTTTTGATTGAAATGTTCCTCCGAGAGGAGCATTTGTGCTGTTCCAAAGGACCAAAGAGATCTTGAGGTAGAAAATGGTCATTATGACGAATGGAATGATGTACAGGCCAACGAAGATACAAATGTCAGACGTCACATGGTTGAAGAGATGCTGGTTCGGGATGCAAAGGATTTCATCTCCGAACGTCATTGATCGAGGGACCGTGCTGATGTAATAGAGCCTTGGACTGCTAATCAACGCACCGATCAACCAAACTCCGGCTATAATTCCCTGTTCAACAAGAAAAGAATCTTTGTATTCATCTTCTTTTAATTAGTCGAGTAGGTAATTTAATACGGCGCTACCGCACGTTTAAAAATACAACACACGTGTATAGACACTTGTAGAGATTACAATTAAACTAATGGTCAATATTACTGATAGGTCTTCTTTACATTCGGATTGTGCATGCGTGACTATTTAATTTAAATATAACATTTTAATTAGATAAAATGGGTAGATATTAATTAAATCGAGGATTGTGGTGCCGACTTTGTGGTATAGATATATATATAAAAAAACAATTATTGTAGAGTTATTTCAGAAGTGTATTTCTAAAGATAATTTATTTTGAAATATTTTGTAAATGTAAACATAAATTTGATATCTTTACATAGTGAAGCTGCATATTTCATTTACCTGAAGTCTCCTGAGAGTCAGAAACTGTCGGAGCTTAATTGGATAGTTTATAGCGAGAAATCTCTCAAAAGAAATGACGACGAGAATTAAAATTGATGCAGTTTGGCTCATACGGTCCACAAAGTAGTACATCTTGCAGAGAAACTCACCAAATATCCAACTATTCATTTAAAATAAAAATTGTTAAAATTACATTTTTAGTTCTAATTTCTATCAATATATTAGTAATCACTAATATCATAAAATAATTTGAATCAATTCACGAATATAAAAAACTTATGAATATTGCATAGTGTGCTTAAATAGAAAAATTTGATTAATATTTCTGCCGTATAACAATATTTTTAACTATTTATTTAAGTTCTTTTATCATTCAATTGAGGCTGCTTTTAAGGTCCTCCAAACCACTTGAATTTTTAATGGATACTCTACAATAAATATTACATTTATTCTAAATAACATTTTATTTCTTAATACAAACCCTTTTAATTAACTCTTGTAATTATCTTTTAAGATAATGGGAGCTATTTTGAGGGCTTAAATGATATTCTTAGATACATAAAATCATAGTCAGATTACTTGTATGCTACTCCAAATCAAATCCATTTGTCTATTAAATTGTTGGATCTAATCCTCTTAAAAAGATATTTGAGACATAACAACTTCATTATTATACAGTAGATGATATAAATAACACTATATATTAATACTATTTAAAATGAAAAACATTATGAAAAATGAAGATGATGCTTACCTTTGGATTAAGTATGATATGAGATTCTGGTAGACACAAAATATCCCAATACACAAATCCGCAATAGCAAGGTTTGCTTTGAACAAAGAAATAAATATTAAATATAAAGATATTTGTAAGTATTATGCTCCAACATTCAATATAAATAATAAATAATTAGACGAGAATTTTAAAAGTGAAGAAAATGATATCTTACCCAAGCAAAAATTGGTGTGTGATTTCATTTGTGAATGAAAAGTTACGACAAAAATCACCATCAAATTACCTATAGGGCATAGAAACGTTTTTATAATTAGTCAGTTTAGAATGAATAATAATAGAATATATTTCATCAAAAAAAACTTCTTCAAGTTTTATAATTCATTAGATACTTTTATATTTTAGTTCCAACTCAATTTTATATATACATATCTAGGATTCGTTCGTTTCAATTTTACCAAAAACGATAAAACGTAACATTTGAATTTCATAATAATTGTTCAATGATCTTATTTTTCACATCATTTAAACAAGATGATTTATCCTTAGTATAAGGATTTTAAAGATCAATTCAAATTCGTACCGAATAAACAGGAAAAGAAAACGCAAGAGTAGATGATAATCAAAAAGAGACAGACATCCAAGCGGTCGAACAACGTTGTGCCCGTGGGCAAATTACCGTCATCGTCTGGAAATACAAAATTAAATTAAATTCAAACCACGAATAAAAGACAATTTTACAGAATTGTACATACATAATGCAGTTCTTTCACTCATTACATACTATATATATTTATATATAATTCATTTATAATTCAAATGGTTCAATTACTCGTTTCTGACGAATTGGCTGTGAGATCTGATAAAAGGGTGTAGGAGTCATTCCAGTCGTAATTACTCGTTTCGTTTAATGTTTTGTACAAAAGCGTTGTCGTGTCCGCCATTGTATTTGAGCTTTCACTTTGACACTCACACTGCTTTCACTTGAAAATCCTTTCAAACAAAATGTTCACGCGGCTTGATATTAATAAAAAAAAGCAAATTCAACAAAGTTTTATACATATAGACATTTATCCCATACGCAAAAATGACTTAAGAGAATGATTTATTATTTATTTAGCAATTTATTTCAATTTAATTAATATATTAAATGTTAAGCTTTTAAAAGAGATTTTGAAGTTTAGCACTTTTAATGAACATCGTTAAAAATCCTCCCACTGCCTTCCAATTTCCAATAGTTGGCAAACTAGGCTAAGATCACATAATTAAAAGCAATGTCAACTAATTGACCAATGTGACATTTCCTTCAACCTTTTATTTTCTAGTTGGCTCAAGAACTGCAAATGCACTTGATCTTACTGGTGGTTTACATTAGCAATAGCACTTTTGTTAATTATTAATGTAGCAATTAGTTTTTACTTCTTCAACGTACACACTCTATTAACAAGGCAAGAACCTTTGCTTGGAAAAGGCGAACACGTAAAGGTTATAGTTTTGAGTTCTTCTACTTTTTGGTCCTTTGATTTTTTCAAGGATTCTTTTCATGAACAAACCAACGACGTAAAATACTCTGAATGAAAATTGAGAACTTTTGAATTAGCTTACTATTAGAGAGTGTTAAATGGTATGTAAAAGTTCCTTTCATATAACATGAAGACTAATCATTTCAGATGTAAAACTAAATATATTTTAGATTATATAAAAGCATGTGTAAACCATAATTCACTGAATGATGAGAACTTTTTCAGAAAGTTGAATGGAAATCCAATGAGTAGAATTTTATATAGTAAAAAAAAATAGTTTAGTAAGATTGGAATATGTTTTGAACAGGTTAATAGACCTTTAAGTTCTGGCTACAAAGAAGCTTCGAGATGCGAGTCTGAAGTAGGAATGGAAGAGAAAGTAGCTTTTCCAGGCTTAAATCTCCTCCTTTCCTCTTCGACTCCGAGGAAAGAGGGTGGAGAAAAGAAAAATTTCTCATCCATATTAGAGGGCCCAAAAAACTGCAAAATCTCAAAACCACGGTTTATGTAAAAACCGCGGTTTTAAAACCGCAATTTAAATAGTATATTTTATATAATATAAAATTTGAATAATCGTTTTTATGCTTTAATATTGTTTATTTACTTTTAAAAGTGATATTAATGTTCCAGTTATTAAAACTTAAATTAAAAAATTCTTTTCTAAAATTAATTTTAATAGAAAAAATCAAATTTTTATTCTCAATTTATACATTACATTAATTGCTAAAAGAAAGAAGGTAAAAACAAAAGAAAATTATTTGCAATGAGAAATATTTTCCTATTAAGAATTTTATAATTATCCTAATTTTTGTGAAAATAAGAACTACTTTTTTAAAACCGCAGCGCGGTTTTACTACAAGGCTAAAACCCGTTTTGATGCTTTGCGGTTTTAAAACCGCGGTTTTGGAACCGCATTGGACCCCCTAATCCATATATAGTGAATTATACGCAAGGCGTGTTAGGCAATTATCCTGTCTTCTCTATCTTTACAGAATCCTGGATTTTTGTATCATCGAAGCTCATATAAAATCATATCAAGATACTTAAACATATGTTTGAAAAGTCTAGATGATAAATTGGGTACTTTTTTTTAATACACAAGTCTTTTGAATAAAAATACACTTAATTAGGAACTCTTTCTTAAATTCTTCTTCCGATCAAGAGACTTCCGTGTTTGTTATGATTAATGCGTTTAAGACTAGTAAGAACTTAATTAAATCTTAATTTTGAATATGTAAACCAAATAAATATAATACAAATATGAGTATAAAATGTAGGCTTTAGTTAAGTTCCTTGTAATATCTTTTATAATGCTTTCTTTTTATCTAATATGGTTGTTTTACACAAAGAAGTTAAAAAAACTAGATCTTATACATTAACTCCATATAAAGTAAACTTCCTCTTCCTTCTCTCCTCTCATCTCATCAAATCCTCTTTCAATTCATAGTTCTAAGGTATAATTCATCGTGAGAAGCATTAAAAGTTAAAAAAAGAAAATTATTATTTCAGGAAGTCTCTTTTATGTCTCTATTATTCAGTCTTTACTTTCTTTTCATTCTTAAGCTTTTCACAAAAAATAATTTCTTTATAGGTCTCAATTTCCAAAATGCCCATTATCGTCTCATGACGCTCCTGCCCTATAATACAAAGAGGAAGAATCAAAAATCTTTTTCATGCGACGTAAATTGACTTAACAAAAGCGGCTAGACGCATTCTAAGTATTGGTGAAAGTTTTATTGTTAAAAAATGGTAGACGAGCGGATTGATGACTCTAATAAAGTTTTTTTGGTAAAGCTCAAATATTTTGAGCTCTTTTACTAGGCGTACAATTTTACGCTGAGTTACCGCAGTTGTGAAAGAATTCGTACTACGTTATATGTCGAGAGGATTTCACGCTTCAAAAAATCAAAATCTTTATTTTATTATGCAATGAAAGTTGAAGGAATAGAAATATTAGGAAGGATTCGGACAAATCGCACATCTACACTCCTATGAATACAAATGAGGCTTTTGAACGTCAAGTTCAGATAAAACAATTTACACAAGTTATATACAAAAATAGGGAAACCTGAGTTTAAACAAAAAACCCAAACATTTGTCATTCCTGAACAAGAAGGGTTAAGGCCGAGTAATCCCAAGGGTTTCAAGTATCGAACTCACTCATTTTAAAGCATAGATACAAAAAAGCATAAATTGAAAGAGACAGGCTCGAGACTTTAACACTTTATCACTTATGCAATTCTTTCGCTTTTTAAAGTAGACAAATGAGACTTTCTCCCAGACTTTTTACTTCCCTAATTTTTTGCTCTAATGTTCTTTTCCAGGCTTTAGATTCAAGCTTGTTTTACTTAAGCTCAAAAATCCACTTGTTTTATCGGGTGTAGCAATATCACATTACAAAAAGGAATGATATCATGTGATTGGCGAAGTGTCTTCTTACTTTATCAAAGAATTTGAAACTTTGAGAGTTTTTCCGAATTGAAAAACTTTTTAAACTAACGAACCGAGAAGCTTTTAATCAATTTAAATCGAATTAAAACGAGTTGAAAGCCCTCCTTCATTCTCAGTCTCAATAGCATGATGTTAATCTAATACAACTGGGGCTATGGTACATCCTGGGATGTTTAATAATTGAAATGGAACTAGAATTTGAGACTGTGACGAAGTCGATAATTATTTAAGAGGATTCAAAGGATTCAGTGGAACAATTGGGTATGTAACGTTGTAAATAATTGCATTATTTGATTTGTTGGCTTTCAAATTGTTAAGACTTGTAAGTAATACGTGAAATATTTTTAATACTATGATGTAATGGTCTGTCCACAATTTGTCTGTATATCTAATTACATTTACAGATCTTTTTTCATTAGGAATTACTATATATGCCGGAATTTAGAGGAATTTAATTATGAAGGGATAAATCAAATGTTTACTTTGTTAGTACGTACAAGCTAGCCTTGATTTTCTTTTCACTTCTACCTTGTATAGTGTTGAATCTGTTGAAGTTGAGCAGTTTTCTATTGATGAAAACTTCATTTTCATCAGCTAAATTGTGAACTTGAGAGGAATTGCTACTAACTATTTATTTAAGTTTAAGACTGTATTTATGTGATATTTATTGAGAGAGATGGCAGTTTTCCAGCTGCATTTGCATAGAGTCAGAATCTTAAAATAAAGATGCAGAAATGCGACAATTGTCGAAATAATTTTAAAAGTTTTAAAAAAATAAGAATTAGCAAAACTCTTAAGTACTTTAAAACTAAATGAAATTGAGTATCATATAATTAAAATTAATTAAATAAAATCAAGTAGGTGCTTTAAATTCTTAAAATACCCTTACTTAATTAAATTAAAACGCTTATGAACTTGGAGATATGATTTACATTTGTATTAGTAATTATCAAAATATTAACCATTCTTTAGCTGCGTAGCCAAAGAAAAACAAACATTTCGCAATTATGAGATAATTAAAGTGCTGTAAAACCATAATTATTCATTAAGATAAGTTAACTTTCATAAGAAAAACCTTGAAAGTTAACTTTCTCTATTATTACTTTTATTGTGCATTATGACACGAATTCATAGTATTTCTTAATTTCTTTATCTTCACCAACTCGCTACTTAAAGTTTGTCTGGAACAACCTAATAACACATTCTCATTATTAGTTCAAATAATAGAGTGAAATTTAAATTTATAGCCAACTGTTTTATTGTTAGTTATTTGAATGCAATTAAGTCACAGTGGCCTTGAACAATTCAAATTCTATTACAAGAAATGCTAACAAAAGGAAGAGTTTTGTATATTAAAGATCAATTAATCATATTTGTATATACAAGAAACGCAATAAATTGGCCAATCTACATAATCTTAATGCTAAATATACATTAAAGATGAGTTAATCAAATATCTAGTCAAGTAATGTGCATTTATGGAAACTTCTAACAATAGGCTCTGTCGGCGAGAGTTGCACAATACGCAACCAAAATTTCCTTGCCTTTTCAAGAATTTTTAGATATTCTTGAAAAGGCAATTTTGGCTGCGTATTGTGCAACATCTCGCGGACAGAATCAATAATGTTCACTGCGTAGTGTCTAAATATAAATTATGATTATTTCAGAATATATTTTATGTCTGAAAATTAAGTTTTAAAATCAAGTTTAAACAACAAAACGCGATAATTTATTAATATATGCGTAGGTACTTTAGTCTTATTTTTAATAATAATCAAACTTGTTAAGTTCAAAACGGCAAATTACAATTCATAAACGATTACTTTTACTTAGTTGAACCACTAGGATTAATTAAAATATTAAGACTGAAAATTTATAGGACTTAATATTAATTTAATGCATACTAATTGCTCTGTCATTTGATCAATTCATGGCCTTGTGCTAAGTCAGTTGATCATTTGGCTATTTATTAAAATGCATAATAGTTCTTGTTTCATTCATATATTCATGCAGGTGAGTCCCAGACAGTTCACTTACTTAATAAGTATACTTACATACCTAACAGTATATATTATAGATATGTAAATTTATACATTCAAAGGAATTTTAATGTTGATAGAAGTAAAGTAATTCAATATAAAATCGATCATTATTCTTTTTCTCAATGAACTTTATCTTTTGCCTTTGAATTTGGTCATCAATGTAGACAAGTTGTAATTATACATAATACATAGAAGAACGCATGCTTAAATATTGCTATTTTATACATTACGAATGTTATAAATTATATTGGAGTAATAAATATGAGTAGTTTCGATTTCATGGAATTTGAGACTTTCAAGCATCAAGGAATTCAATTAAAATTCAAGAATAGAAAGTAATGAAAAGGCATGTTCTTTGTACATGCAAATATATATGTATCTTTCATATAATACTTTTAGCTAGCATAAAAAGGGCGAAGATATTTTTCTCTGTGAAAAGAACCTTTGAATCTCAACACGCAACTTACATACTTCAATTTACACTCCGTTGAGAACAGGCAAACAGAGTTAAAAATTCAAGAGATAAATGGTTTTGACAGGAAAACAGAATGACAAAAATAAAATACTCTTAGTGAAAGTTCACCAGATCCTCAAACTGTCATTTTTGTTTTGATCGTCCAAAAAGAGTCAAAATTGTTTATTTCTTTCTATTTTGTGATAATAAAAGGGTTACAATAAATTGGACAAACAATAATGTAAATGTACACTGTATTTGAACATGCCGAATGTATAAATGTCATACATTTAAATTTAAATTAGGATAAAAAACATTTGATTCAATTTATAAACTGAGTATATTGTGAATGCTGTGATTTTAATTCATTGAATTAGCGGTGTATGGAACTAAAGGAATAAATTATTTAACGTTTTAAAGTCAAGCCCTCAACGAGACTGACATTAATGCATTTACATTTATATTAAAGCGTGAAGGTTAAAATCTTCACGGTCGATGCATTTAAAATTGTCAAATTGGCTGACAACCAAAAAATGTGCAAGCAATGAATTTTACTCCGGATTCCACTATATAGCAAGATGGAGATCAATAAATCTTCTCTGCTCTGCTTTACGTACTTTCCCTAAGTATTTATTTTATTTATTCTCCGGATCTTTTCATTGCGCTTTCGACATTTGACTTTAGGTCTAATAATATATTCGGCTTGCTAAATAGTATCATAAATGAAACATTATAAATAAATCGAAATGCTTTATTCCAAATATCAATAACACGTAAGTATGCCTATTTAATTACTGCACATGTATGCATATATATTTAAACTGTTGCTGGTTAAATGCAAAACTGCATTTTTCGCAAATAGATATGAGCACAAATGTATAAGAATTTGCCCAAATCTTGGTTGAGTGATGCGAACGTTAAGGCTCTTGAATAATAAAATATGACTATTGAGGTAGAGGCAGAAATCTTTAATGGTTGAGATGCCTTCAAAGTATTCACTCACTCAGAAGGAATTTATTTATTTTCTCGTATTTTCTTTATTCTTCCGTTCCAGATGACTTTTCAAGTCCTTCAAGGAAATGAAATTTCAAGTTAAAGGATGTGTGAATAGATAATATTATTTATAATAATGATTTAAACATATGTGTTACAGGTCTGATTCATTCCATGTCATATAGGAAATACTCTTTTTAAATATATTTTTATGCATTTCTATTTATTAATTTATTTGATAATAAAATTATGAATTTTGGAAAGGTTCGATCTTTTAATTAACAAAATATCAAGTTAAAAGGACTTGAAAAGTTAAGAGAGATGCTACATATGCACAGGAATAACGTGTATGCTTTTGGAATTAACATTTTTCCAAGATAATTGCTTAAACAAACTTAAGATGAATATTTACTCGAATGAGAACTAAGTTTCCTGAATTAATTAATTCCCAACCACAAGTTCAAGCGTTCCTTTAATGAAATTAAATGTAATATTCACATGCGTAGAAAATTTGTCAAATTAAGTGGAATTTGAAGCTTTTGAAGGGTCAATTTTCGCATCCATCTATTTAATTATAAATGTGATAAATTGGCACTATACTTAAGACTTATACATATAGCATAATCTGCATAACATTGAAAATGGTATATACTTTATATCAAAAAGAATGAAAAGATGTTTATAAGGCTAAGCTATTAGTAGGTACTTTACTTATGTATATCCCATGTCATCTACCAATACCTATATGGAATCAGAGTCTTGTATATTTTAAATCCCTATTAGGAAAATTATTATATGAAAAGTTTCGCAAAGTGTATCTTTTTAGATGTCTACTCTATGTACAACTCTTATGACCAAAACTACCTACTCTATTATTAAACAATTCTCTTCAACATATCATAATAATACTTAATAATGTATGTGTGAATATACTTTCTGCGCACTTGAGCTTATTAAGAATTTCACCATTTTTTGTTTCTTTTATTGTTAGTAATTATAATCCATTCATCCTTTAGATATTTGCCTAAGAATGTTTGAAATATTGCTTTATGAGACGAGAGCTTTTATATATTATTATATATATTTTGACTAACAAATATTCATTTAATATTTTCATAAACTAGATATAGTGTATCGATCTTTGGAGGAGCAGTTTATTTAAAAATATTTTTGATACATAATATCTGTATATAAAAAGAAACTTACTCTACATGTTTCTCCTATTGAAAGAATTTTTACCAAATATACTTTTGATGTTGATTTAATATTTAAAAAGCGTATACAATGCTGTAACTTTTTCTAAAAATATAAATATGCGAAAAGAAATGGCTTTTTTGTTTTGTTCAAAAACCGAACATTCTGGCGGAACTTGAAAGAAGAAAGTTTAGCGAAATGTTTTCATGTTGGCTATTCATAATATTGGGAATTTTCATTATATTCCTAAAATGTACGATTTGTAAATATGCCGGCACGTAAAATAATTCCTTGCTGTGCGAAGTTGTTATTGCGTAAGGATACGGTTAGAAAAATATATAAATATATCACAACATCAAAGAAAACTTCCCACTTTTTATACGTAAATTACTCCGTAATATACTATTTTATCACGCCATCATTGGCGCCATGTTTTTTACGTTGGATTTCAATTCTTTTCTATGGCGTTTCCTTTCATACATAAACACACGGTGTCAATATCCATAAAATGAACATATTTAAAAGTTTCTTCTTCCTTCCTCCTTTGCAAAGATTAGGCGAAGGTATTCATTCGAGTTTTTCATGATATTTATGAATGAAAATGAGAATCATCAGACCAATAATTTGATTCATACGAAGTATAATAATATATAATGTAAATTAAACATTGTAATTTAATGTCAATGTTTTACTTTGAAAAATGATATTACAAACCTGGGTTTATTCTCTAATAAATAACATTCTTATCGAAAATCAATAGAAGTGTGAAATGAATGCATTGCTATTTCATTGATTTATGATTGTAATGTTAAGGTATAAGAAGAGCTTGAATCTTGTTTATCTGGACGCTGTTCTCTTTTTTGATAAGAAAATTTTCAATGCGCTGACTGTCAATGTCAAATTGTCAATATTATGATGCATCCCGTTTGCTCGTCCTTCAAATTTTGCTAAAGATGTATTTAATACGGAAGAATATTTCTAATCAAAAAGTCAATATTTATATGATACCCTTTACCTGCACGTTTTGCTCACTACTTCACACATTTATGTCATTTAAGGTCAATGAACAGCAAAATAGAAACGTGTGGTTATCCATTAAGTTTAGCGATTTAGCCTTCTATTCGGATTATAATGAAAGTAAAAAGTAGGAAATAAAAACGCAGATTCTCCTATCTTTATCTTAAAAATAAATATCCGAGGATCAAGATCAACAAATGTTTCAAAGTATAAAAAGAATGAATCAAAATCATGAATCTATATTCAACTTTCAATTTCATTCCTTAAACAGTTAATTTTTGAGTAATAAATAGCTTTCATACCTTTAACACATTTTTATTTTATTGAATTAAATCGAAATATTTTAAATAATTATATAAAGTCTTTGTTAATAAAACCTTATATTGAAAACGCTAATATAATGAAGATGGTTAAACCAAAGTTAATAATATTAACAATATTGTCCATCTTTAATTTGACAAATTCTGCGAATCTACATCAGTTTCAAATTGTGAACAATCATGAAAACGCCACTTGGGAATTTATCTCTCATACTTATCAAGCAAACCTTTACGGATTTAACACTTTCCATAAATATTGTAGATCTGGAACGTAAGTTTATTCAAACGTTATACTGATACTTGATAATAAGCATAGAAATTTTTATGATTAATTAAACTAAACATAGAATACAATATGTTCATTTATAAAAATTATGAATTGTGAATATTAGATGGATTCATTATCGAGATACGGACTTTCAAGTTCCATCAGGGTGGGTGACTTGGTTGCCGTCTTGTTTACAAGCCAATTTCCTTTTCACGTACAAATCACTTCGCTATGCCGGAATTCAGCATCAAACTAATGCTAAAGCATTGAATTTATACGAAGGGATTTGGATGACTGGCGAGGAGCGACTTTATGAAAAAGACGTTCCTAAACTTGACTTTTCATTCTCATCTCTTGCCCTGAGTGGAGACTCTTCTGATGTCACTTTTTACGACGAGGATGATTATAAAGGAAATAGCATTTGCATCCCACGCTCAATTCGGGATGCATCTCGAATGGTTAATAACATCAAGGAATTAGAGCCAAAATTTGGAAAAGCCCTAAGTTTCAGGTTCATAGGCTGCACTAAAGACAATCAAAAGGATATACCAATGAAGGAGGTCGATTTCTTTGATAAAAATATAGAATATTCATTTTCAAGGATGTGATTAGAACCATTATTTGTTTTGCCAATTTTTATCTAATGAATTCCCACAAAGTAACTCTAAAAAAAGTATAAAAGTATATGTATATACAGGGTGCCAAGAAACCTTTGTGGGGTATTCGTTCGACCACGTCCGGTCATCTCTGAAACTCGTGTCATGTACCATTTTAAAGAACGTCAATTTCTGTATTAAGTGACCAAAATTCAGACTTTAAATTCATATCAATTTGCACTCATTCTGAATTTTAAAATTTTAATGAAAACTTGCCAAATGGAATTATTAGAAACATAAGCCAAAAATCAAAAGACATCATCTTAGAATTTCTAAGAAGTGAATAAAGGTTCGACTACATTTGCTTCTGAAATGGAACAATGCTATTTGAACGGAAACCGCCCTAATTAAATTCACCCTCACAAATAATTTGAACTTTGACCTAGGAATCTGAATTTTAGCCACTTAATGCAAAATTTGATGCTCTTTCGAATGGTACATGACAGGAGTTTTAGAGATGACCGGAAGTGGTCTAACGAATACCCCATAAAGGTTTCTTGGCACCCAGTATATAAGCTTTTAATGTAAATTATATAATTTGTTGGATTGAAATGAAATAGTTTTCTGTTTGTACTTTATATGTAAATACACAAATTATATTTAGAAATGTTTATACTTTTTGAATTGAAACCTCTTATAGTTAGATTTGAAATTAATTGTATATATTCTTCATAAAGATGCTGTTTAATAAAAAAAAAGTAACTTAATTGACAATTTCAAATCATTTTTTATCTAAATACTTGTGACATACCTATTTGTAAATACTTATAAATAAATAATTATTAATAAATTATTAAAAATTCACTCAATATAAGCTATACATAGTAAAAGGGCACCGTAACTGAATATAGTTTTTAATAGATTTCTTTGGAAGGAAAAAAGCTTAGAAACATTTGACTTAAAAAGATTAAAAACTAAATTTTTGTTATTCATTTTGCTCTTTTTTATTTACAAATATATTCATAGTTATTGTATGTAGTAGGATTATATAAGGTATTATCATTTAGTAGAATTATATAGGTACAATCATTTCATTTCATTTCATTTACTCTTGGATTAAATTAATATTTTTCTATAAATCTGCAATACATCATCTTCATCACCATAATTCTACGCATTTAAATACAGCTCTTAAAAACTATTTTTGCAATATTGTTAATCAACTATGATCATATTAAGCAAAAATTAACGATAAGTAATGGAATTGAATGGCATGAGCTGAAAAGTTGAGTTTATGGAAACATCGAGAATTTTATTGTTAATCCTCATTAAAACAATAGAATTTTGAAACAAACACTTCATTAACAATAAAAAAAACGTTTGACTAGCTTTTTGATTGACAGATAAAAATTAATTATAATCTCGAAGTAATCAATACTCAGCAAGGTCCACTTGAAAATCACATTCTTCGGTTTAACAATCTATTAATAAAAATAATTAATTTCGCTAGTTAGGTATACAAATAAGCTTTAATTATTAAATTATAAAGCTTAAAGATTAATGCCTAAACTATTCAGTCTGTAAAATGTTGTTCTCTCTGAAGGTTGCAGTTTTTCTTATTTCTGTATTTTCACCCATAGCTCTCTCGTAAGCAGATTTTTCTTCAATCAATTACTTATTTTAAAAGATAATTAAAGCTATAAGACATTATTATATTTTGATTATTTTTTTGATTTATTATAATTTTAATTGATTTATTATAAATTGCAGCCAAGATGAGCCTGGGGCAATATGGATGGCAAGCCCACATATTAACACAGGAAGATTCGGAAATACTGCCAAATGGCTCATTATTCACGGTAATTGTTACATGAGTTTAATTAATTGTAAGTCTATTTGTGACATTATTGAAATTATTCGATAATTGGCTATCAATTATTGAGTACTTTTTGTCGAAGTTTGATTTAGTTGCTAATCTTTTTATGATGAAAAGCAATACGAGTCATAGTGGATGATTTATAATAGTAAGCCTAATTACTTATATTGCATGTACAATTACTTTATAAATGTAATGATACAGGTACTGCTGGAGGTTCTTCAGCTGAAAATATTGGTGCATGGTTTCAAAACCCAACTTCGCAAGTCTCTGCTCATTATGTGATTGGACAAGACGGAAAGATCGTTCAATGTGTCCGCGAAGCAAACACGGCTTGGGCTAATGGGAGAATTGAAGCCGGAGCAGACCCTTGTAATCATATTTTCTCACATTCTCAATTATCATTAAGCAAACTACCAAGTAAAAATTACAATTTTAAAACACTTTTTAAACGAAATAATTTTAACTAGGGTGGAGTGCCGGTCCAAACCCCAACTATGTCACCATTTCTATTGAACACGTCAAACCGAAGACTGACAATTCAGATGCAATTACTCCTGCGCAAAAGGCCGCGTCGTTCAATCTTGTAAAGAACATCATTGCTCGTAATCCAGGAATTCGAAAGGCCTGGGCGAATTCCAGCGGCGGAATCACTGGACATTATTCAATTTCTCCGTCAAGCCGGGCAAGATGTCCAGGGCCTTATCCATGGGAGGAACTCTTTGCTTTTCTTAACTCTGGCGGCGGTGGTGATGAATGTTTTGGAACTGTTACGGCCACAGACGGACTCAACATCCGATCTCAGCCAACATCACAGAGCTCAATTGTTGGTTCTTTCAGCTATGGTCAAACTGTGAAGTTGCACGGGCGAGTGGTTGGTGAGCCAGTTTATGGAAATAGCGGATGGTTCCACGTTGGAAATGGCTACGTCTCTGGACATTGGCTCAACTTGCTCTCACCTAAGCCTGATTGGTGTTACTAAATTATAATTAAACCATTATGTTTTTGCTATAAACCAATCAAAGTATATTGGTAATTGTAAAAAAAATTCATTTTAATTACTTGTTTAAATCATAAAAATTAATTTCACAGTAAAATGAGATGCTGAATTAAATATTAACAAACTAATATTTTTATTTATTATTTTGAATCATTAGTATTATGCTCCGTTTCATATTTCTGGGCTTAGATTAAATTATTTTCTTATTCAAGTATCTTTATTGGAATTTTAATTGAAATTATCTATGAAAAACAAACAAATCGGTACTTGTCTAATTTTTTAATGAATCCCCATATTCAAATTATAACGTATTTAATAAAGGCTGGAATATGACATAAACCGAAAATTATTACATAATTATTTATTAATGAAATATAACCATTTCAAATGAAATGAAACTTAAAAGTTTAATTTCTTTGTTTGCATGAAATTTTTGAATTTCTCCGTCGTCTGTGTAAGCTTCTCCGTTTGATGAACAAGTAGGAGGATTCGCTCGTTGTTCGCTTCAATCTGGGCTTCCATTGTTGCGATCGGATTGGCTTCATCTATAATTTAAATTGTCTACATTGATCGAGAGTTAAAAATTCACTATGTAATTAAATGACGGAGGAAAGTCAAATTCACCGTGATTTGTTGGAATTGTAATTGGGCCATTGAGGTCGGGAAAATTGACGAGGAGTTTCCTTTGTTTATCAAATGTTTTAATTGCTTCTTCTTGGATCAATAAGTCTCTGTCCCTTTTCATTTTCCACACGATCGTCTTCTCCTTCATCAAACTCAAGTTATTTGGGAAAAAATGGAGAAATATGACGTAAAGATAGGACAATTACATTGCAAGAAATAATTGAAATGCAATATTTATGGCTGTTGCACTCTAAAATAATAATTTCATTACATTTAATGGATAATAAATCTCTCCGAACTAGTCTAGACTGATTTTGATTATCAATGTCGGCTATCATTATGAAAAAAAGGTAATAATAAGTGTAAGAGTTAAAAAATGGTAAATTATATTCGAAATTTTTACTTGCGCTTCCGAGTATTTCCAATTCATCATTTTGATGTCTTGACAGAGTCGATCGGTTTCTTTTAGTTCTTGCACTGAAGTCAAGTTATCTTCATCTGACACTCTGAGCTTTTCTTTGATGTCTTTAACTCGTGACTCGAAAATTTCCATTTTCTTTCCTTCCGCGTCAATGTGGAGTTTAATTTTAAGGAAACTTTTCAACGTATCCCTCTTATTTTTATCCAAAGTGGAATGGAGGTCTTCGAGGACTTTCCCCGCATCTCTCAGCCTTTTCTTCTCTTCTTCATCATTCCCTATTTTTTCCATAAGACACTCTACTTCGCTTTCCAGCCTCTTTTTCTCGTTTTTATAATGACCTGTTGAAAGTTAATAACTCAAGAATTTTTTTATTGTTCAATTTAAAGAGAAATTCTTACTGTATAAATTGACTCAATTTTCCTAAAAAATTCGCTTAATATATTATAGCATATTAATACGTATAATTCAAATATTTCATAATCATAAATTATGCATTTTATTTAGCGAGATAATACAAAATTAATAATTCCTAGGATTTGTTGCGTACTCTGGATTTCATCAAAATTATTGCGACTTTCTCGTAAAAGAAATAATTGATGAATAACTTCTCCCTTTTGAATCTCTAACACTCCAATTTGCTCCTTTTTGACTTTATCCAGCAATGTTTTATTCTCTGTTATTACATATCCCATTTCCTCGTCATTCTTCACGGACCTTTTCATGAATAAACAAATCTTTTCGCAATCCACACGCATTGCACTACAGATTCTCATTATTGCTGTCCATTTGCTGCACCAGTGAATATTCTTCTTTATTGTTGATCTAATAGAGAAATGAATATCAAAAATTTTAAGCATCAAAATGAGTATTTTGTATTTATTTGAAATTTCATTTGTCAGACTTATCAATACATCATGGCTGTTATTATTAAAAGAAAAAGTTTAGTTTTAAGTAAGGGTGTTCATCTTTAGATTTAGCTAATTGAATTTTAAAGTTTCAGTTCAAATAAAACGAGAAAATGTGCTTTGGAGCTTATGACCCAATAAAATAAGTGAATTTAGAGCTCTTCGTGAAATTGTTATTTGTAACGTTTAGATTGATAAGTACAAGAGCACTTTCGAACATCAAATGAACTAAAAGTTGGGTCTCACAAAGTTTCCTTAAGCTCAGATTGTTCATTAATTTCACGAAGCGCTTTTGAAATCGTATCGCTCACTTCTAAAAGGATGTTCGAAGTCGTCGTGCAGCTCGAACACATAACCACGGAATTAGGCTCCAATGGATCCGTTTGAATTTCCACACAAACCAAGTTAAATTCCTCATCGCTCTATTTTAAAGGAACTTCATACAATTTCATACTTATAATTATGTCATGATTTCCTAAGTATAATATTTCTTTCATTGATATTTTATAGCTTTACATATATTTTATATGCAAATTTATTTTAATTAAATTGTTCAGATTTATTCAAGCATTTAAATGTTTTACTACTTGTCGAGGTAAAGGAATTGGTGTACAAATGCTCCGACCTCTGATTACCTTCATAAATCAACAGAAGTGCATTAAACAAGATCCCTTTTCAACTAACTTACAATAGCATATAATTGAATTATTTATAAGTAATTGTCGTGTATTTACTCTGCACACTGAAGATATTTGTTGGTGAAAGTTGAGCAGAACGGTGAAATAATGTTTGATTGAAGCAGCAATTGTTCGATTTCTCCACTTCTGCCTTTCAACTTCCGTGAACCATTTAGGAGCCATACAAAGACGATGCCCTCTTTCGTCAGTCAAACCATCACAGTTAACTAATCCTTTTAAATACACTTATATTAAAATAAATATCAGTCAACGATATTCCACTATTAAAGTAAATATTTTATTTTACTATTTTTAAATAATCATCATAATATTGGATAATTTACAGAATGTTTGGAAGTATTAATATTTTAAAATAAATACCAGAAAGCTCTTCAACGTGTCTTACAGCCACCATCAAACCATAAAAAATGCGATCAACGAAGAGTTCTGTCGCGAACATGAATTTATTCTCAATGGGCTCATGTTTATGTTCGTTTGCTAAAAGTTGTCCTGTGTTGATGTCGTCGATTCTTTTATGTGGGTAATACCAGAAAGAAATGGCAAAACTCTTTCTATTGCTCATGAGCCCTTCAATGATTTCTGCCAATTCAATGACCGCCATTTGAATTTTACTGAGTGCAGCTGTTATTTCCAGAGATGCAGGGAACGCAAACTCCTCAGGAATGACCTCGCAACGCTTATTCTTTGACTTTCGGCTTATTAAAGGCATTTTTGATGGCTTTTTAAACGACTTTATTGGATTATTTTGATCTGTATAAAATGAGTAATAAACGAGGAAGGAATTATCATAACAGAAGGATTTATCGTAAAATTCTCATATCTAATAAGTATGCATATTTATATGCAAATCTAATTGATGTATAATTTCTACTTACCTACTATCACTGGCGTTTACTCAAATTTCATTAAAATTTTTGAAAATACAAACTCACTTTAATGTTTCTAGGAATATTGATGTAAGGTGCCTACGAGTTTAGTAAAAAAAATCATTGTTTTATAAATTGTTTTTATTTCATGTCATTCATTTGAAGTATTACAAAAATATACGTTATACATATCTAAAATATTTTTTGTATTCAAAAATGTATGATTAGTCAATAAAGTTGTACGTTGGCACACACTAAATCTATAACAATTTTCGTGCAAGATGCAATTTTTCGTCGTTTAAAATCAAAGTAGTACTATCAAGCTCATCATTGCTAACAAAAATAAAATCTATGTAGATAAAATCGTGGCTGTAAAATGTCGAAGCGAGGAGTTTATATTCTTTTATCAAAACTTTAAATTTAAAGGTAAATTATTATATTTATAAAAAAAAGTATATAATATTATGGATAATAAGTAATAATACAGTCAAACTGGCCAATATTCGATCAATAAGATACGCTTAGAAAAAGAGAAAACACTCAAATAAGCACACAAATACATTCAATGACAAACTATCATATTGGATGACTAAAAGTAATAAAAAGTAATAATGGAGTATTATGTCTAAATGGCAATATCACGATTTCTATATCTCATTTAGCTCCTTGATCTTGATTGGATCTTCTTGATCTCAAGAGACCAATTTTCCTTCTCTGATGAAGAACAAGAAAGTTTCTTGTACAGAAAGTCCGATAAGAAAAACAACACACGCCCCAGAGCCCCATTGGCCCCACGCGCAATATAAATGAGATGCACAAGTGTGAATTCACCTCCAAACTCACTTAACATATGACATGACACACACTTTGCACAATAATAATACGGCGTCCAAGATGACTGACCTTTCTTGATTGCTAATACGCAAGTAGATTGGCGTGTTCACTTTCTACATTTGGCTCTTTCCTTTAGCACTTATAGCAAATAAATCCAACGAAGGGCTTCAAGATTTGATGGTTGGCTTCATTAGAAATATAATTTTTAATTAACAATTGTCGCTTGAAATTACATTATAACTTAATAACTTTTATATAGCATCTTTATTTACTTATTTTCACTAAATAACAAGAACAAACAAAAGCGAAATGAATATTTAAACTACACTGGATTCGGTTAATATTTTTAGTTTTAACGAAAACTTGAGTTGCTTGCTTATAGAATTATAGACGATAGAACATTGCCGTGTTTCTTACTTATAAAATATGTATAATTAAATTATTAATACAAAAATCAGTATATTCATATTGCGTTCGTAGTGTTTAATAAATAATAAATGTGTAAGTAAAAAGTGTTTTGGTTCACTGCTACCTTCACGTTTATCATTAACACTATTAAAACACGTAAAACGCAATAAATCTATTTTTCGTTCATTTATTTTAAGTCAATGTCCTAACAAGCGACTTAAAAGATGGATCCGTTGAAAAAGTAAAAAAAATTATCGCGAGAGTTTGGCGAGCGAGAAACAAGAAATCATTCCGAATACGATTCTTAAACTTTGTAAGTATTATAGAACGAGTTTTAAAACTAGATTTTGGAATGTATCGATTAGATCAAATGAGGAATGCCAGTGTTCAAACTGATTGACTCACAGCAGCAGCTTGCAAATTGCTTAAAACCAAAAACGAGAATCGGATTTAATAAAAAATAATAAAATATCCATCATTGGTCATTCTGCTTATCCTTGTTTCGCCAATCTATGCGCTATCAATGCACTATTTAGCTAAAATGCAATAGAGTATAACATACGTAGACTCGCTGATTGTGAGTAAAAATTAGCTAAGAACAACTTAATTGTTGATATTATTTGTAACAAACAAAAAATCTTCAAATTAAACGATATTAGTAATAACAGAATTATTTTCCTTTTATCATTTATCTACTACCTACAAAAATATATAAAATAAACTACTAAATCACAATTACAACTTGCATTTATAAAGACATTCAACATTTTATGCATAAAAACCTCACAAGCTTATCCCACAAAGCATTTATAACAAAAAAGAAAACAACACACCTAAATATTAGTCAGAATGGTACAGAAGATGTTTGCATAAATGTAAGAAAAATTATAATTACTGTCAAAGAACTTCCTCGCCACGCGGAACTCATATATTGTTCATTCAATCATTGGTGAGTGATGAGTCTGATGAGAAGAAGAAAATTCCTCGAACTCTCCTTTACATGACTGACATCTGAGGAATGTTTAGGAGCAATTACAAGAGGAGTAGGGGAGAAGACGAATGAATTAAATTTCCACCTTTCCACGACCACTTGAAAAGTGGAGGCTTAAGAAGGTGAATGGAGCAGAGCAGGGAAAAGCGGCTTGACATTAAAGCACATGAACGAGTCTGGCGGACACACACGTAATAATTTATAGTAGCTTGTGAGTAGCCAACTACTCATTCAATTCTATCCATGTCGGAATTAGATCCAAAATGTATAGAGAGACTCTTTCAACTCAAACTAAATGTTAATGAAAGGAGAGACAAATTCACACGAAATTAATACAAAACCCAGCTTGCAAACTTACGATTAAACACACTATAAACTAGCAACGACAATATATCTCTTAAAAACATTTACCTATATATTTTTATATTTGTAAACTCATCAAAAGAAAAGCTATAGATATATGGAAGATTTAGTCATAATCATATGTATAAAATAGGATAGTAAGGCGAGTATAAAAGTACGTTTAAGGCATTTATGGATATATCGAACTGTATTTTATGAGTGCGCGCATAATGTTATTAAAACCGGTTGATCTTCTCAGGCTCTTCCCTGTAACACATTCTTCACAGTATGTCCAAACAACGAGGTGTTGGGTGCCAAGAGCAATTAATTATTATTTAGAATCCGCTTTCTATCGGGTACTCTTGATGATGAGGATTTGAATGAATTTTCGGAAACTCTTCTGTCAACAGTAGGGACGTCAACCGTCATGAGTAACCTAATCCTGTTGAGAATAATTACCTAACTAGCATTGATAAATTATCCTGAGGTGGAGAGTTCTGATCAGTAGTAGCCAGGAGTTGGTGGAATCTTTGGGAATCTCCTTGGCTCATGGCAAAGATGCAGGCCTTCCACAATGGAGCATTTGAGTCCTGCACCGCAGTCAGAGTCTTTTTTGCATAGACAATGGTCTTGTAGAGCGCAGTGCTTGACAAACGGACCATAGTCAACTTCATCAGAAATCCCGAGGAATCGTCGACCGTAGTTGTTGAGGAAAACTCCATATGGATCCATTTTGACCATTTGGGCTTTGAATTTCGCGAGGTTCTCATCTGGGAAGTTTTTATCCCATCCGACTTCACTTTTCATGTGGAAGGCCATGCCGCTCGCTCCCCAATGCACTCGTCCGCCAAAACGGAAGTGCTGAAATTTCAATTTGCATTTTTAATGTATAATTCCTCTATAATTTCCCATGTTTTAATTCAAAAACAACTCCACGGAGTATTTTAATTCATTACCATTACCCATATTTATTAATGATATGATGAAGTTGTTTACATAATTCATAATTATACATAATTTAAATTAATTCATTCATGAGTAAAAGTTAAGTCTAATGTTTGCACAATTTGGTAGTACTTTACTTTTATATTAAAATATATGCTGTTTTATTAATTTTTAGTTTCAAGTCTTCTGTTTGTGCAAGCCAATTTTTATTGTCTTTCAAATTGGAACAAGGTAAAAAAGTGAAATTTGATAAAAAATGAATAATGTAAATTGATTCATAACTCTTCTCATCGCTTAATAGGTATAATTCCGAGCGGGGAAATTTCCCTTTTGAATTAGAACAAAGACAAGTGTTAATTAGCATGTTCGTGTTAATTACAGTGATAAAAAGAGGCCGCGATCTTTTCAATCAACTCGAATGTAAATAAGAATTTTAGTAATAAAAATTTCAATTTACTTTTATGGATTTTACGAGGCAGTTAGACATTGGGTGGAGTTGCTGATTTTTAAATTCTTCCACTCAAGAGAACTCAAGACAAGTTATTCATTAAAGAGATGTTTGAGTTAAATCGACTCTTTAATGTGCTGTTGAACTCTCTGTGAATACATTTAAAGTCACGGTGAATTCTATATGAGATGAAAGTTTCGGCTTTCCTATGAAGTTCACCCTTTTAATTTCAGCCTAACCTTGACATTTAGTTCATCAAAGTTGCACTTTTTACTGTGCGGTTTGCGGTATATGCAAAATTAAGACTAATTTTTCACGTCTGCACATCCTATTTCAATATTATAATAAGGTTTTCACATTGAAACTACTAATATTCCTTTTTAAAATGATTGTATTCCTAAAGTATTTCTTATACTATGAATATCTACGTATACATACATCTTTATATATTGTTAATCATTGAGTATGTATACTCGATACTGTATGAAAATAATTTAGCAAGAAATTGGAGTTTCATTAGTGAGTGTGCATACAGTCGTTATTGCATCCCTAATACAAATGAATGCGTCCAATTACAAATTTCCCTTGTGCATTTGTGGTTAAAAAGAGACACTTTAAGGGAAAATTACTTCACCAAATTACTTGCAGCTTTTCGAGCTGTAGAAAGTTATACGACTTTTAATAGACAGTAAAAGTTTCTTATCTTTTCTGCTCAAAAAATTGTTAATATTATTTACACGAGAGAGTTCGTGTGTCTGGTGATGTAAAAGTGGTTCAAGTTCAAGTGTTCTTGGACAAACTGCCGAATTGCCTCTTTTATCATTCCAATGAAAATGAGAGTCAATGTGATGAAGTTCAAGAAATTATTTTTTCTAAACGATTCTAAAACAGGTTGAAGAGCTAAAAGTAAACCAGTTTCTCATATGATTTAAATATAAAAGTTTATGTAAAAAATTGAAGATTAAGAGATATCTCGGACTTTTAATGGAAATCTCTTTACTGACAATCCTGTCAACTCTATGATGCTATCACCATAAATATTATAAGCTCCATTACTTAAACTATGTAAAACTTGGTATTACGAGATAGTGGATGATAAATAACCAAGGCTTATAACTTACTGCCAATTGAGCCATCATTTGAAGTCCAGTAATCCCATGTCTTGGCGTATTGAACGGATCGTGTCTTCTTGGCACAGTCCAAACCATCGCACAACCTTCGCGTCCATAATTGAGTTTCATTAGCTGCTTCCCTTTAACCGCGAACAAAATCTCGATTCCAATGAGCGGAAATGAGATTTGATACTCTTTTATAATGGTTTTAAAAGCTCGGATGACGTCCGGAAGTCTTTGGATAGGAAAGGAGAAGATGTAGTATTCTGGCAAAAATGAAATTGTTTTTGGAAGTTGGGGATTCTGAGACCAGGCGCATTTTTTAAAACCGCCGAAATCGTCTCCTTTGCAATGACTCGTGACGAGTCGATCTGTGAATCCGACACCTGGATTTTTTCTCCATCCATTTTCCGTTAAAATCGTGGGCTTCAAGGGAAGCCTGTACAGGAAAGTGGCGTAGAC